>CANUEP010275756.1:0-201127 GCA_947857235.1 Jatropha podagrica | reverse complement strand
AGTTTTGTGTTTTTGTCTTCCCCCCCCCCCCCCCCCCCCCCCTTATGGCCATGTATATACATGATCCTTTATGGAATTCTTCTGGATGTTAGCATCTATCTCCCCGCTAATTTAAGTTTTTTAATTATACAGACAAGGCTTTGATTGAAGCCCAAATTAGAGCTGCTGAAGCTGCTTCACGAAAGAGGGAAGAAGCCGAGTTGAGAAGGCAACGTGAGAAAGAAAGGGAAGCCGCTCGGGTTGCATTGCAGAAGGTTTACCTTTGGGCAATTGCTTTTGACAAATTTAATATTGATGTTTCATTTCGTTTAATGGCTTTGTTCACGATGATATTCTTATGAGATTCTTTTTTCCTGGATTCAGATGGAAAAAACTGCTGGGATTGAGCAGAACCTTGACGTTCTAAAAGAACTTGAGATGCTTAGTGGCGGTAACTTATTCTACAAATTTCATGTTGATAGCAGAAGAGCTGGAAATGTGGCTGGAGACCCTCGTAGCCCATTGGAAAAACTGGGTCTGTTCATAAAGGATGATGCTGGTGAAGAGGATGAGATGTTAAATGGGGATGAAGAGGAAGGCGAAATATTTCCATGAAATATTAACCCAACCTGATGAGCAATTTTCTTTTCCACTTTCTGTCTGTTAATAGCTTTTGGCAGTTAGGCGAAGAGACATTATTTGTAAATGGATGTATTTTTGTAGAGAGATGGGTGAAAACCCTCTAGTAAATGCAAGTCCTTTAAAGAACCAGTATAATATAGTCAATTGGTTTACCGTTGTTCTTTGCTATGCTTAGAATGTGTAAATTAAATATTGGGTGTTATTTGATTAAAGCTTGAAATATGGCAATTCATTAATAAAATCTTTTACAGTCATTTATCTACATGCGATGGTCTTCAGTGATCATAAATCAAAATTTAGCTATCCCAGAGTCTGAGCATACCGACCAAATTGTAGCAGTCAGCTTTTCTATTGGGATGGAATCGTGAGAACAAAGCTTCCACTTAAAACGGAAATAGTATTTACATGTCCAAACAGCACAACAAAAAAGGTAAGTGGTGTTCATAAGATGTTCTACGCTTAAGCAATTGTAAGATCTAGATCCCTAGAGTATCCGGGCAGCATAGCCAGCAGAAGATACTCCTGTGCATCTTATATCGTGTAGCGATTCTTGGCACCTCTGTCATGCTTCTTCGCATCCTCCTGAGAAAAAAAATGGAACACAAATTTTAGTTCTTCACCTAGGGCCAATAAAAGAGATTGATAAAAAAAAAAAGAGGAAGAAAGAAAGAAAGAAAAAAAAAATCTCTTTACATGGAAAATAAATCCAATGAGGTCATTATAGTCGAGCAACTCCTTCCATTGTTTTCCAATGCTCAACTGCAAAACATATAGCTGTCGTCAAGAATAAATAACATCTGAGCATTTGCTGATAACAAGTGAGAATGATCATATATTTTATTTCACTCTTCAATGGTTTGGGATGGAGAGCAGACATACCCTCCACTGTCAAACAAGTCATGAGATATACCAATTAACACAATTTGTAAATCAGTTCCTAGCTAATTAGAACATGCTATCAATAATAGTAAGGAAAACATACTTTCAAGTACACAATAATATTTGAGCATTATGTAGCTATTCAAGCAGATGTCTGGTTCATTCAACAACCTAATACTCTGTGTCATGCTTATCTATTTGTTTTCAAGAAATAGGATCCAATGCTACACATGCCAACAAATAAGAAGACCATACAAGATAATTTCCTCCATTGGATTTCAGACACAGGCAGACCACAAACAAGGCAAAAACCCCAAAGAATAACGACATGAAGAACATAACTACAAAGATTTGAAAGAAAAAAAAAATCATTTTCCCAACAACTAATTACCTGAGAAGCTTCATTTGAAGCATTCTTTGTCCAAAGAGCTATTTTATCCTGCCTAGCTCTGACACTAACAACTGCTCCACAGATATCATCGCCATGGTCAAACTGCTCTCCAATCATAGCCAGCAACTAAAAATAAGCAAATAAAGAAATAAGAAGCCCTATTATACTGCAGTCACTGTTAATTAATAGCTTGTAATAGTATAGGAACATACAGTATACAACCAAGAGGTATCTGATTTCCCTCTACCAAAGGTTACAGTCCACTTCCCCCCATTAGCACAAACAGGATCCTCCCATTTTGGCTCAATTTTATATTTGAAGCAATGAAAGTCAGCCCCCACAGCCAGCTTGCTTGGATGATGAATATTATTGTAAACGCTGAAATTCAGGAAAAATTTCATGCTTCAGCTCATCATAACTATTTATATATCAGAGAAAGACTCAGAGGTGTAACATCATATAGTTTGAACAAGCAACTGAATTCATGGATATTAAAAAAGCACGCACACGTTGATGATTTCTTAGATTCTAGTGCTCAAGAACGTATATTTATTTTCCCCCAAAATCAATTCAGAAGAATAAGTCATTTTGAGATTCATCGCCGTCGACACAAGCTCATGTAAAATAAATGTTACTGTGCACAGGTACAAGCATACACATTACTCATCAAAAGAATGCTTCTGATCATATGGTTAAGAAATTTATCCAGTTTCCTAAATTTCTACTTCTGGTTATCCTATAAAATTGAGTACAAGCAACACAAGAAATTGAAGTAAAGTCAATAACCAAAGCGCTCAGCCAAAATAAACACTCCAAATCTAATTAACCCACTTCGCATTTTAGGTGCTTCAAAACAAAGAAAAAAATCATTTGTTGTTAATCCAATGCCAATGAAAGGAAACATCTAATTATGGCTCCTCTAAAGTAGCTCAAAAATCTACTTTCTTGGCCACTCCATATTCTCCGACGAGTAGATGGAAAAGGGGGTGGAAAAAAATAGATTAGAAGACAAGCATTTGTTAATGTTAATGTACACATATGAAGTAACCTCACTGATTATTCAAGAAAATCCAGAATAACAATTATAGCATAATATAAAAACTAGACCTCAACTAAATCTCAGAAAAACTTCTGCCGTCAGTCATTCAATTTCCAAAGAACAAGGAAAAATAGAAAAGAAGAAAAAAAAAACAATTTCAGTGCAAACCAAATTATAGAATTCTTCTCCTCATTCTTTGAATTTCCTTAATCTCCCTCAAGGATCATGTCCTAAAACAGAAAAAAGAGATGTTCAACGAGAAAGCAAATTCACTAGATTTCCTTAATTAAATTCGTGGAATCTCGATTTCCCTCTCTGTGCATAACTTTTACCGTCGATTACATAACGAAAACAAAAGTAGACCTGTTAACAACTCCGAAAAAAAATAAAAGAAATAGAAAAGATGTGAAAGCAATCAACAAAAAAAGAGGAACAAAATCCTTTACCTCCAGAACTCCTCGACAGTAGCAAAAGTATAGACAGAACGCATAGAACTTCCCCAGGTGGCTTGTTTAGACTTGGAAGAAGGGTTATCGAACCAGAACGTCCACTGGTGTTCGAGAGGGTGCGGCTGGTAAGTTACAGCTGTCGATTTCTCAACCGAAGAATCCTCCTCTCCCACGATCTCTCCTTCTTCCGGCTCATCATCGTTAACGTCGTCTTCTGCCTTGGGGACAGGGTTTGGTATAGGTGTTTCTTCTGTGGTTGACGTCGACGATTTCTGTGCCTCTTCCACGACCATTGTTTGCATCAAACTTCTCTTCTTCTCGATTTCCTTTTCCTCTTTGTAGAATATCAGTTTTCTACGTCTATCAGCAGAGAATGGAATGTGTTAGGTTACTCAAGAGAGAGAGATAGAGAGAGACGGATCCAGAATACATGGGTTAAGAATGGAACGGAGCGGTTAAAACCGACACAGATGGGCAGAAACTTTCCGGAAGCCCGAATATCTGGGCCCTGTGTTTTGATCGAACTGTGGCCCATTTATTTATTTGTTGATGGAGCAATATAAATTATAAACAAAATAAATGGTTAACAAGAAAAGAACATTTTGCCCCAAATGGTCAGCTTGACCAAAGTGTTTTTGAAGTGGAAATTACCAGGAAAAAATATTGATATAATTTTATTTCCAATTCCAAATCCTCCTAATTAGTTTAAAACCTCCTTCCTAATCTTACACCTAAAAATTCATTAAAGAATGCAATTTATTTCCAATGATCGGATCACCTATTGACTTATTTTATAATTATATATTTCTTTTTTTCCGGTGATAAAACATCTAATTAAATATTTAGTTATCGAGTATCATGTTTATGGATAAATATTTTTTACATGTTAGTTGACTGATTCCATGGAACTACTTTTGAAATAAATCACAATTTAATTAATTAGAAATTTCAATTTTTGTCAGCTTAATCTTTTTGTGATTGACAGAATAAAACTTCCATATTTGTTTGGTATGGTTTTGTACCCAACGCTTTCGAGTTTGCCAATAAAATAATAATTTCGTAATTAATTAATTATAATGTCACATAACATGTGTTTATATAAATAAAATTAGTCTGAGGCCAAAATTTATTAGTCAAAATGCATATCTTTCTGATTCCTTATTTATTATATAATATTGTGTATAAATAATTTATTATTTTTGGTAGGTAGAGAAATTGCATATTGGGGAAGAGACATAAGACCTATCTCTTAGCTCATTTTCCATATGACTTGATACTCCAAATATTTTATGGAGAAACAAACATTAATACCCTTTTGTATCCTTAGTCCTTGACAGAACAATTTGTAGTTGTTCACCAGAACATATTCACTAGATTAAACCTTCATGCATGGGAGATATTCAGTAGAACATATTTTGCAGTAAGAAGCTTTGTTTTAATTCTAAAAAGGAATATATTACATATAACATCAAACATAAAAGACTTATCCATCTGCAGATTGTTCATATGGTGGATGTAACTAATTTCCAGGATGAGCAACATTAATCTTCATATGGTGGAGGAATGATTTTCCATTGAGCTTACGAGAAAAGAATTCTTTGAAATATTGTTCCATCCCAACTCTTTTGAACATTGGGGGATTATTTGGGTTGATGAGACTCATTGCAGGTCCAACCTCTGCCTCAAATTTTGGGTTCACAAAAAAAGCAATAGAAATCCTTTCTTTTTCTGAATTTACGACTACCTTATGCTCAATGCTGTTGTACTTGCCATTGCTTAAAATCTGAAAAAGAATAGATTAAATGGAAGTTCAATATCAAATAATTAATTATAATTTTAAAATATTATTTAAAAAAAAAAAAAAACCAATGTGTCTGTCTTGGATTATAGTTACTACGTTTAAAAAGTGAAACTTAGCCAACAAAAAATGACAGGAAGAGCTAGGGTTTCCGACAACAAAAATTAATACAAGACTTTTTCAACAACCAACCAACCTCAAGGATGTCTCCTACGTTCACTACAAGTGAATTTGGAAAGAAGGTCACAGGACTCCATTTCCCATCTCTTTTAATGTGAAGACCATCCACTCCATTGACTTGGTTAAGGATTGTAATTCCAGTTGCGTCTGAATGAGGAGTTATGCCTACAACTAGCTCTGGTTGTGGACATGGAGGATAGTATGTCATCCTTAATGATTGCATTCCATCATCAAACATATCCTCCATTTCCTTTTCATCTATCTTTAAAGCTTCTGCTAAATACCCAAGAAGCTTCCTGGAAAGCTTTTGGAGTTCCAGTATATAGCTTTCCAAGTTATTTCTGCAATAGCAAAAAAAATATTTTAAAACAGTTACATTACATAGTATTGTAAATTATTTTTCCAAACAATATCTGAAAAAAGTATAATTTTGCAGCAGGTTATTATAGGTAACTTTGAAAAATGGAAAAAACAAACCAAAAATAAAAAAATAGAAAAGGAAAAACGTACCTGAGAGATGAAGGGAGCTCTGGAAGAAGGTGAGGCTTTCTTCTATGAATAGGGTTTGTTATAAGATAGAATCTATCACCCCAATCAAGTTTTCCGCTTAATCTGGAGGCAGTTCCATAGCCTTCAACATCGCCATCTGGTCTTATCTTGTATTTCATTTTCTCTTCCAAAGGAAGCTTGTAGAATTCTTCAATATCATTTTTCAGATTTTCCATCAGCAAAGAACTAATTTCATGGTTCACCAGCTGTTCATTTAAACCATATATAAATCTCAAAACAATTAGATATTGACTCTATCTGCACTTTTTACTGTTAAGAGCACATATATAAGACAAGAAGCAACAAAATAAAAAATACAAAACTAAAGAAAGCTGAAAAAAAAAAAACCTGGAAGATGCCCCATTCTTTGCATGTAGAGTGGAGTTTCTCAAGTTCTGAATCAGTAGAAAGCAACAGTTTCAGGTCAATAATGGGTAATGATATTGGAAAGGAAGCAGAATTGTAGGAATGTTGATCAGACTGAACATAGTTTTGTGGGACAGAAAGTAAGGGTTTTTTTACGAGCTCCTGAACACTAATCGCTGCTTGGAAGTTCTCATCAAGGCTAATACCCAGATGCGATGAGGATGCCATTTTTCTTATACAAATTAAGATTGAAGCTATAAATAATTAAGGTTAGTGCATGCTTATATAGCCACAAAAATAAATGATTTTAATAACAGTTATGAATAATAGACTTTGGAACTCTGAATGGTCATCTGTCATACTGCAAATAATCCTATTGCCATATATATATATAAACAAATAAGGAAATTTCTAACAAAAAATAAGAAATTCCTTTAGAATCATTTCTCTTACATACATATGAAAACTTTTCTCAAATACTATTAGGATTTTGAACTAAATTCTCTTACATTATAAATTTTCTTACAATAATTAATGTAATCAAAATTGCTATATATATATATATAATACGAACTGAATTCAATGGATAGAATGGTGGAGCAAATTAATGTCATTAAAGGAAGGGATGGGTTGTTGTTGACGACATTGTTGTTGTAGCAACTCGAACATGACTGAACTTAGCTAGCTATTTATTTATTTTTTATATTTAGAATCAAAAGGGTTTAACAAACAATAGTATCTTCCAAACTTACCTGCTTCTATCTTACCTATTGTATATGTCTTCTTAATATAGCTATTTTTCTTCTTAAAATAAAATATAAAAAAAAGAAATTTTTGCTATCCATCTCAAAAATACGGTACAATTGTAACAACACGTAAAGTTTAAAATACTTTCTAAAGGTGAAATTACATTAAAATTAGAGCCACTCTCCTTAAAATTCAAAAAATAATTATTTCCTTAGCGTAAAATTACATTGTGCCCCCCAAAAAATTTAAGAAATTAATTATCTCTATCACTCCTAATTCTCCCAAATTTCAACCTCTAATTCTGCTCTCATATTTTTCACTCTAGAATGATTAATCAATTTATAATTTTCTTTTTTTTTAAAAAAAATAATTCATTAATAATAATATGAAAAATTACAAATAAGCATATAGATTGAATATAAAACTTTATTATTAGTAGTTAATAAACTCATTGATCTTTTAACAAAACAAAGTAATTCATATCTTTTTTGCATGAAATCAAAATTAAAAAATATATAATATTAGATCTTTTCAATTAATGTTGATATGGATAAAAAATATGAATTTTCATAATAGTAACTAGAATATTCCATAACTATTATTTTTTTAATAATTTATAATATACGATGAATATAAATGAATTTCTATTATTACACATCAAAAGCATCAACGAAAGAATAAGTTACCGCTTATAAACAATAGTTGCATTAAATTAGAAATGGAATTAAAAAATTAGAGAGAAAAAAAAAAAAGAAAGAAAGAGAGAGACTATAACTTGTAAAATTATAGTTACTGTATAACATAAAGCTATCCTCATTCTTTGGTTAACATAAAGATATTTAGATGATAAATTAAATATTATTCTAAGATAGAATAACGTAGAATTTATCTAGATAAAGTATATATATGGCACACGTCAACATTGCAAAAGAGTTGCTTTTTAAAACCTGAGATTACGTGTGAACTAAGGCATTTCATAAGACCAGTATCAGCGGGCACGTGCTTAATTACTAATTCCTAGTCACTTTGCACATGGTTTGGAAATCACTATTTAACAGGCAAATCACGTTTTTGAATTAAAACTTTGCTGTACAAATCGATAGGAATTGTTCAAAAAACCTCATTGTCAACTCGTCATGGATGACGATCCAGAATTTCAATAATCAATCTCTTCACCAAATGGATGGTTGAAATACAGATATTGACTTTGTAAACAAACTTTTTGCCCATTAAATTAGGATAACGACTGTAATTAGATAAAATAAACTATTTAAGTAAAAAATTGAGATTAAGATAAACTTTTTCTAGAAACTACCGACCAGAACATGCAATTTCTTGTAGTATAATTTTGTCTACATTTACTCTCATAAATAATGATTTTTCCTTTAATTATTGGTCTGCTCACTGCTATTTATCTCAATCGGTATTAAAAAATAAAATATTATTTTAATTTTGAGTATTCAAAATAAATTATTTATGATTTATAATAATATAAATTGTTCCACGGAATTCAACCCGACAATTAAATTATGAAAAGGTTCAATCAATGCGATGCAAATTTAAAAATTGCATTTCATAATTCAAGCTAAAGATCATTGTCAAAAGCAACAAAAATTCAAAGTCTCGTAGAATTTAAACGAAAATAGGATATTTTTTATATAATTAAATAAGAATAAGACGTAGTGATAAATAAGTTCAGGATATGCATTGACTTAAAGAAATTTCGGTCATTAATTATATTTATCTATTTCGTTATCAAATTGGATGAAAGATCTTTCCAATTTCTCACCAATAATAATCATGATTCTTATTATTAATTCCCTTCTGATTGAGAATCTCTACAATTTCCCACCAGAGAAAATTAAAAATCTTTTTGGAAAAAACATATAAACATGTGGAAGGAAAAGACCGCTGCCTGCAATCAAAACTAATTTTCTAAATCAGAATATTCTCATAAAGAAATAATGAAAATTCATAGTACATGGAATGTGGCTCAAACATGTCCAAAACTACTGCCTTATTTTATTTTATTATTTGATAAAAATATTCAATAATGTCTATAGTTCATTAAAAGAGCAACATTAGCCGTATTACGTTGCGGCCCGCAACTCGTGTGTATGTAATTGCATTTTTGCAGTCCCTCACCTGACTTGAGCGTGCAAAGTATTCTCAAGAATCAGTTTTCTTTTGATAAAATTATTTATTTTGGCCTTTTGACCTCATAGCATAGGATGGATCTCCTTTGCTCAGAATTTCTTTTATTAATTAAATTTAATTTAAATTTTTAAGTGGAAATGTGCATTATCAAATAATTTCAAATTAAATAGAATTACAAATTTTTTAATTTTAAGTTCTGATATTATTATTATTATTATCAAGTACTATGTTAGTTTGACCCAAACTGGCCTGAGCTTGAAACTTAAATGGATCTGAAGATGTGAGAGGGCCCAGATGGGTACAAAAGCAACATATCATCTAATGGGCCTTTATTCATTCAATTTAAGATTCTGGGCCGCGTCGGATGATCTATTTTGTGGTTTAATTACAAAAAGACCCTTAAGTTTCTTTTGAGAAAGACAAATGGCAACTTGGAATACCATGGATTTCTAGGACTGGAAAAAATAAGTAATACCATGGATTCCCCCGAACAACTGCCAAAATCAGTATTATATAGTTTTCACTCTCATCGAACGAGATGAGTTTCTCTCTCTCTTTTTCTTGTTTTTTGAACTAAAAAGCTTGAACATTCAGCTTTGAAAGGGAAGGAAAACAGAGCTGCCTTATCCATCACAGTTGAAAATGGAATCATCGTCATTGGAAGCAGTTAACTTTGGAAGATCTATAATAGTACCTAGTGTTCAAAACCTGGTAGAAAAAGAGTCCCCCGTTAAGCTCGCACCTCGGTATGCAAGACCCGAGCAGGATTCCCCAATTATTTCCAGTGATAGGTCGTTAACTTTACCAGTTCCGGTCATCGATCTTCAAAAATTGCTTGCTGGAGTTTCTATAGATTCCGAATTGAAAAGATTGGATGCTGCCTGCCGAGAATGGGGTTTTTTCCAGGTTTCCAATTTCTTGTTACAAATTTTGGTATCTAATTCAGTTAGCATTATTGTATTCTTTTATTACCTGACAAAATTTTGATAAAGAACAGATTGTAAACCAAGGAGTCAACACTAATTTGTTGGAGGAATTCAAGTTAGAAATTAAGAATTTCTTTAGACTTCCTTATGAAGAGAAGAAGAAGCTGTGGCAGCAACCAGACAATCATGAAGGCTTTGGGCAGCTCTTTGTAGTATCAGAAGAGCAAAAACTAGACTGGTCAGACATGTTTTATGTTACCACTCTTCCTCAACATCTAAGAAAAATCGATCTCTTCGACAAACTCCCTCTAAGCCTCAGGTTTCTGTCTCATTTATTTTTATACTCAATATAAATACAAATGATCATTGTAGTGATATCAATTCGATTTTTATGAAATTTAATATGAACAAATTAAGTTTTATGCGCAGGGAGAGTTTGGAGACTTATGCTAGTGAAATGAGAAAATTGGCCATGGCAATTTTATGTCACATGGCAAAAGCTCTAAAGATGGATGTTGAGGAAATGAAAGAATTATTCAGTGATGGTGTTCAATCAATGAGAATGAATTACTATCCTCCATGTCCTGAACCAGACAAGGCTATTGGTTTGACTCCTCATTCTGATGCTGATGCTTTGACAATTTTGCTTCAGCTTAATGAAACAGAAGGATTACAAATTCGAAAAGATGGGGAATGGGTTCTTGTTAAACCACTTACTAATGCTTTTGTTGTCAACATTGGAGATATTATGGAGGTGATAACATTTTCAGTTTGTCCTAGATATAATAAAGACATCATAATAAAGAAAGGAAAATTGTGCTGTTGTTGATGTTTGAATCTTTAATATTCCTGTGCAGATTGTCAGTAATGGTGTTTATCGGAGCATTGAGCACAGGGCAACAGTAAATTCAGCAAAGGAGAGGCTCTCTGTTGCAACATTCTATAGTTCAAAGCTGGACTCTGTTTTAGGCCCTGCAACCAGTCTCATTGGTCCAGATAATCCAGCAGTCTTTCGACAAGTACCAGTGGAGAAGTACTTCAAAGAATTTTTTGCTCGAAAATTGAATGGCAAGTCATATCTTGACTTCATGAGGATACAAGGTCAATAAATATGTACTCGTACTATGAAAAGAAGTTGAATTTGGCTGTTATTGTTGCATTCATACTGTGTGGAATTAATTATAAATAGGGACCAAAGGATTACAAAAGGATAGTTTTTCAATGAGGCAGTCCAATTACCTGATGTTGCCTGTTTGAGATTGCACGATGCAGAACAATGTTGCCTTCATCATCCTTCCAGTCCAAGACCTTCTCTCTTTTGAGATTTTCTTCAAGCTTTCTTTGATCATCTTATATGCTTGCATCTCAGTACTTTCAAAGAAAGCATTGTACTCTTCAGCTCCTCTTTATTGAGCACATTTGTTTTCTCAAATTGACTCCTAATCCTTTCAAGGTTGTGGTTTCTTTCTACAAGATTAAGAGTACAGGATTCAACTTCAACTTCAAGGAGCCATTTAAGCCATTCAGCACAATTCGAAAAGCTTCCAACTGGTTATGCTTGACTGCCAGATGAAACGCAGATTCATTTCGGGTAGTTCGCTGCAAAAAGCAGGGAGGATCAGAATCAACCAATAAGTTTGTTATGTCTAACCTCCCAATAATGAAGAGTGGTTTTCTTCTCTCTGCCTCCCAATAACTCTTTGACTAACTCATATTGGCCAGTGGCTGGAGCGAGGTGAATGGGACTAAAGCCATCTACTTGAAGTTTTCCCAAAGCAATGTCAGGAGATGACGTACAAGATGACATGGCGCACTAGAACACGGGGCCGAATGGAAATGTTGACGTGGCGGTCAACAGCCAGCTGGCTTTCAGTAGGCCACGTGGCTGCGTAAGGTGTGGTTTCGGCGTGATGACGTGGGTGACTGACGTGGCCGAAGGTTAAAATTAGAAGCCAGGTGGTGTTCTTCGTGCCACGTGGCTATACATTGATGGCGCGTCGGATGACATGGACGACACTGATGTGGCTAAAACGTGAGGTTGACGTGGTTATGTTATATACGACGCGTAATTATATGGATGACGTGTTCGGGGATTACCTTGTTTGAATTGTACGGATGGCCATCTGACTTTGATTCGTCTTCAGGGCAACGCGCATCAGACGGATCCCTCTAAAACGACATCCTGTAGTTAAGATTGAAAGAATTTTTAAAAATAGATAATTCTTTCGTTTTCGAACAAGCATACTTGCTGAATCAGAAACGCTAGATTTCATTGGAGGAGATGTTTGATGGACGATAAAAAACTAACAATGATGCCGACCAGACTACTTTTAGAATTTCAAAGCTTAATTAAAGTTAATTTCAGTAAGGGGTTTCGATCTGATATTGTTGTTCTTGAAAAGATAAAAAGTTTCAGCAGCTGCATATCACTTGGGTCTACTACTTTTTTGTGAAGTTGACAGATGAATCAAAGTCACCTCTTTTTACTTGTCTAAAGCATAAATTTTTGGCTGTTCAATGATAACAAGCCATTGAATAAAGAAAACTCTAAATTAGTCAGAGGAAGGTGGCAGATCTGGAATTAATATATTCATTTATTAATCAAATGGGTCATTATTATATATTTTGTGATTTCATAAAAGGAGAAAATTAAATTTCGTTGTCGTATTGTTAATGCTCATTCAACTCCATTTTATCCTCATAGTATTCAGCTGCTGTAGCAGATAAAGTTGGTAATGGAGTCATCAACACTAGGAACCGGTAACTTAGGGAAGTCAATTATAGTACCTAGCGTTCAAAAGCTGGTAGAAGAAGGATCTCTCCTCAAGATACCACCTCGATATGCAATTCTTGATCTGGACTCTCCAACTGTTTCCGGCGATGGGTCTTTGCTTTTATCGGTTCCGGTCATCGATCTTGAAAAATTGGTTGCCGGAGAATCCATGGATTCTGAATTGGAGAGGCTGGATGCTGCTTGCAAAGAGTGGGGTTTCTTTCAGGTACTATGATATGAGTTGACTTCCGACTCTTTTATTTTATCATCTATTTTTATTGATTCATTAAACTTTGATAAAACTAGATTGTAAATCATGGAGTGGCCACTGATTTGATAGAAAGCTTCAAGCTAGAAGTGAAGAATTTATTCAAACTTCCTTTTGAAGACAAGAAAGAGCTTTGGCAGCAACCCAACAATTTTGAAGGGTTTGGGCAGATCTTTGTGGTATCAGAAGAGCAAAAGCTAGACTGGTCAGACATGTTTGGTCTCAGCACCCTTCCTCTCAATGTCAGGAACAATGATCTTTTCAACAAAATCCCTCCAATCCTCAGGTTTCTGACACATCCCAAAAGATATTTGATTCAATTGCAATAGCATTGAGATGAAGATGATTTTTTTTTTTCCTGTATTTTTGTTGCAGAGAGACTTTGGAAACTTATTCTACTGAAATGAAAAAGCTTGCCATAAAAATTTTAGGCCAGATAGCGAAAGCTTTAAACATGGATACCGAAGAAATGAACGAGTTAACTAATGAAGGTTATCAATCAATGAGAATGAATTACTATCCTCCATGCCCTGAACCAGAAAAGGCCATAGGTCTTACTCCTCATTCTGATGCTGATAGTTTAACAATTCTGCTTCAACTCAATGAAACTGAAGGGTTACAAATTAGAAAAGAAGGAAAATGGATCCCAGTTAAACCGCTTCCAAATGCTTTTGTTGTCAACATAGGAGACATGATGGAAGTACGTAAAAAACATCTTTACATGGTTCTTCAAAGTTATCTGAAAAATTTATAGTTGCATGTAAAGTTTCAAACTTTTGTTTGTAGATTGTGAGCAATGGTGTATATCGGAGCATCGAACACAGGGCAACTGTGAATTCAACAAAGGAGAGGCTCTCTGCTGCAACATTCTACACTCCAAGGCTAGACAGTGTTTTAGGCCCTGCAGCAAGTCTCATTGGTGTTCATAATCCACCAATCTTTAGGCAAGTTCAAGTGGGCAAGTACCTAAAGGAATTTTTTGCTCGAAAATTGGAAGGCAAGTCATACGTTGAGTGCATGAGAATAGAAGATGAAGAAATCAAAATTTGAATCAAAAAATGGATGAGCTCGGTACTTGGAATCCAATGCAAGACTAGTTTTCGATACCCATGCAAACTGTAACATATTAAAATCTATATTATTATTATTATTATTATTATTATTATTATATAAACAGTGTTATCTGATATTAAGTATATAAAGTATTTTTATCCTTTTTAAAAGCGTAATATGAAAAATAAAAAATTTAAATGTCCTTTGAATATCAAATTTATTCACATATAGTGACACATTATAAATTTAGAAATATAATATTTGAGATATGTGCAATTAAAATAATTAAAAAATAATTTATTTTATTAAAATGCAAAGTAATTTGACTATATTATGAATTTAAAAAATTACTACAATTTATATTTTTTTCATCCTTAAAATATAGCTAACGATAAAACAAAATTTGTAACTAATTTTATTAATTTAATTTTTATGCCATGCTTGAAAATTTTTAACTAAGTAATTAAAATTTATATTATTAAATTATTGATATGCATATCTATTTTAAAAATTAAAATTTAATATGTACAACATTATTTGTTTAGACAAATAGAATTATTTTTTAAATTTTTATCAGACTCACTTGATGATTTCAAAATGATAAATATATTTTTTTATTTATAGTTATACTGATGCTTCTATTGTTACAAAAAGATTAAATTTGAATCAAATCGATACAAAGATCAAAATATGGTGAAATTATAAATTTGTATAAAATCGAAAATATTTTGATATATGAGGTTTAATATATTTTGATATACTCATTAATATAATAATCAACTGGGTCATTATTATATATTTTAAAATTTCATACACAATTGCTTTCTTTGTCGTATTTTTCCTAAAAAAGAAAATTCTCTGTCGTATTATTAATGCTCTTTCAGCTCAATCCTCCTCTTAATGCTCTGTCGTATTGTTAGCAGCAGTTTACTTAGGAAAATCTATAATTGTACCTAGCCTTCAAAAGCTGGTAGAAGAGGGATCTCTATTCAAGATACCACCTCGATATGCAGTACTTGATCAGGACTTTCCAACTGTTTCTGACGATGGGTCTTTGCTTTTATCGGTTCCGGTCATCGATCTTGAAAAATTGGTTGCTGGAGATTCCATGGATTCTGAATTGGAGAGGTTGGATGCTGCTTGCAAAGAGTGGGGTTTCTTTCGTGTACTATAATATAATTAGGCTTCCGACTGTTTTCTTTATCATCTATTTTCATTGATTCATTGAACTTTGATAAAACTAGATAGTAAACCATGGAGTGAGGACTGATTTGATAGAAGGATTCGAGCTAGAAGTGAAGAATTTATTCAGACTTCCTTTTGAAGACAAGAAAAAGCTGTGGCAGCAGCCTGACAATTTTCAAGGGTTTGGACAGACCTCTGTCGTATCAGAAGAACAAAGGCTAGACTGGTCTGACAGGTTTGCTATTAACACCCTTCCTCTCACTGCCAGGAACAATGATCTCTTCAACAAAATCCCTCCAACCCTCAGGTTTGTAACACATCCCGAGAGTTATTTTTATTCAATCGCAGTACCATCGAGATAAAGATTAATGGTTTTTTTTTTTTTTTCCTTTTTGCAGAGAGATTTTGGAAACTTATGCTAGTGAAATGAAAAATCTTGCCATAAAAATTTTAGGCCTGATGGCAAAAGCTTTAAAGATGGATAGTGAAGGAATGAAAGGGTTAACCAATTATGGTTTACAAGTTATCAGAATGAACTATTATCCTCCATGCCCTGAACCAGAAAAGGCCATTGGTCTTACTCCTCATTCTGATGCTGCTATTTTAGCAATTTTGCTTCAACTCGATGAAACTGAAGGGCTACAGGTTAGAAAAGAAGGAAAATGGATCCCTGTTAAACCTCTTCCAAATGCTTTTGTTGTCAACATAGGAGACTTGTTGAAGGTAACAAAAATTTTAATCTTGTTTTCTGCACAGTTCTCTGATAAATTTGGAGTTGCATGCGTTGCCACTGTCATGTTTCCAACGTTTTGTTTGTAGATTGTGAGCAATGGTGTATTCCGGAGCATTGAACACAGGGCAACTGTGAATTCAACAAAGGAGAGGATCTATGTTGCAACACTTTACACTGCAAATCTAGACGCTATTTTAGGCCCTGCAGCCAGTCTTATTGGTCCTCATAATCCAACAATCTTTGGGCAAATTCAGGTGGAGAAGTACCTAAAGGGGTATTTTACTCGAAAACTGGATGGCAAGTCCTTCCTCGAGTGCATGGGAATATAGAAAATAAAGAAAACCAAATTTGAATCAATAAATTGATGAGCTAGGTCCTGGAATGCCAATATGCAAGACTCATTTTCAGAACCATATATGCATTATGTTCTTTTAAAATCTGTAAATCAAATACTAAAATCTATATTATTATTATTATCATATAAACAGTATTATGAAATAAGAGGATTGAAACGTCCCACCATGATGTTATGTTTCAATTCAATTTGTATTCTACTAAATTATTATCTTTTATTCAATTGTTAATTCTAGCTGGATTCTGTAATCTGTGGGCTAGAGCATATGTACAAATAAATAACTGACAACAAGCTTCAGAGAATAGCTATTATACACTTTCCTCAGAATTCCTAGTTTGTTTTTCTGTCAGTGGGTGACAGAAAAACTTCTAAAAGCTAAAGTTTTTGTCATATCGTGGAAAATGAGGAAGCAGAACTGAAGCTCTACAGCACATAGATTTTAAGAAGAGAAGCAACGTCTTCTTTTCCTTTCCGATACGTTACTTATCGAAACGGAAAAGATTCCCTTTCCAACCATGACGAAAACATCTGCCTTATGCATAAATTTTACAAAGAAACGTATAACGGTATTCAGCTTTTATTTTGATTAGATCGTATAAAAACAACATAGAAATTATTTCTTTTCAAAGTTTCACGAACATACATATATTAATTATAACAATTCACCGGTGCTATTCTCTTTTTCTTATTTGTTAAGCCTTTCCTTTTCTTTTATTTATATATTAATATAAATCAAAACCTGATAGGATCCCTTTTCTCTCAACTAGATGTCTCGAGTTTGAACCATAGTTATAAAATTCCTTTAAATACTCAAAAAGGAGCGCTTTATCCCTTTGTGGGTCTGTTCCGGCGCGAATTCGGCTAGTGAATTTCGGACACTTTATAGTTAAAAAAAATAAAATAAACAAGGAACGGTGGACTTGAGTTCGTTTCGGTGAAAGGTTCCTTACCTAATACCAGATGCGTTCTTAATATACTATGTTAATTTGACTAACTGGATTTGGCATATACAAGCACCTTATCCTTAAACTCACGGACTCAATAGCTAATCCAATCCAAGGATTAGCAATAATAGAATAATTATAGGTTAATCCATTTACATAACAACAGATTTAGGTTGGACAGGTAGGGCCCCTATATTAAAAATTCACCCTAAATCATTTTAGAATATATTCAATTATAGATAATAGGTTCGATTTGGGAATTCAAATACTTTGCATGTATGTGTATATTATATATTTATTTATTATTATTATTGATTCCGTATGGTTGCTACCCTAATTAAACGCCAAATCAGTTAACTTCCAGACAAAACTTATTAGCTAGTGCTCTTCCATTTCCAGCTTTAATTCCTCTGTAAAATTTGGTGTAGTGTCTACCTCAAGCAACCTGACCAAATAATCCTTTATCCCTATCCTCGTATTTTCTCATCATCAACTAATTATTATTATTCCTGTCAGGTCCTTACGATTTACGTATATAAAGGCCTTTCTAGTGAACTACTTCATACCCATCAAATTAATCAACTAATTCTATTTTCTTTCTCATGATGGCAACTTCTTGCAGACTCTCAATGCTAGTAGTGTTCTTTATGGGTACTTTCATGGTGGCTTCTGCTGGTAATTTCCACGAAGAAGTAAACCTGACATGGGGTGGCGATCGTGCTAGGATAGACGATGCAGGGAATGTTCTCTCTCTTACTCTTGACAAAGCTTCTGGCTCTGGCTTCCAGTCTAAGGCAGAGTATCTGTTTGCAAGAGTAGACATGGAAATCAAGCTTGTTGCAGGCAATTCCGCTGGAACTGTCACTTGTTACTATGTCAGTCCCCTTTTATACTTTTTTTTTTTTTTTTAATTTTCTACGACCGTCAGGAGCACCCTAAGACTAGCTTGTGCAGGAACTGACGTGTTATTTTTTATGCAGTTATCATCTCAAGGGCCTTACCATGATGAAATTGATTTTGAGTTTTTGGGGAATCTTAGTGGAGACCCCTATACTGTCCATACCAATGTGTATACACAAGGGCAAGGAAATAGAGAGCAGCAGTTTCAGCTTTGGTTCGACCCAACAAAAAATTTTCATCTCTATTCTATTGTATGGGATCCCCAGAGAATCATGTAAGACACTGCTTTCCCTCACCTCATATTGTTCCTTCTTTAATTATACCTTCCAAATATTTTAATTATGCTTCATTAACGTCGGGAAATCAAGTGCCTGCCTCTTTGTTTAAGGGCAACTTGATCATGTTCAAGTTTTAATGTAACGATCTCCTTTCCTTTTATATGTGTTCAGATTCTTGGTAGACAATATCCCAATAAGAGTATACCAAAATAAAGAATCAATTGGAGTTCCCTTCCCAAAGAAACAACCGATGAAGGTTTACTCAAGCCTGTGGGATGCTGATCAGTGGGCAACAAGAGGTGGGCTTGTAAAAACAGATTGGTCTAAGGCTCCTTTCACCGCTTACTACAGAAACTTCAAGGCCACTACGAGCACAAAGACTAGTCGTTCTTCTGCTAGCTCAATCAAAAGCAATAACAATAACGTATGGCAAACTCAAGGGCTCGACGCCAATGGCCGTCGGTTGCTTAGATGGGTTCAAAGGTACCATATGATTTACAACTATTGCACCGATTACAGGCGATTTCCTCAAGGCCGCCCGCTTGAGTGCCGTCGTGGTTCTAGCTAGATTCTTGTAGTTCAATTTCATTTTTCTACTCTAGTTTATATGGTGTTTGTTTATGTAAAATAAATTACCTTTTTGCATGCTTCAACTTATTACACTGTAAATTTCTTTATTATTTATAAAATCTTGTCTCCATTTATTTTTATTTTTTAAAAAAGAAAAGGGTAAATGAATTGTGTTGATTAAAATATTAGGTGATATAAAAATTAATCTTTGCTTATTAGCTCTGAGTTGGCAAATGCTTCATCCGAGAAATCCCACATCGGTGTTCTTTTTCAGTTAAGAAGTTGCTATGAGCCTTTTCCCATTTAAACTATTTCCTTTTGTATTTTCCCATTTGAACCACCCTTTCGTTTTCTTTATCATGACAAATCTAACCTTTTTTTTCTTTTCTAAAATACTTTTCAAAAATAGACTTCTCAAAAGTACATTTTTAGAAAATTACATATAATTGATATGTAAATGAAATTATGGAGAAGTAAAAAATAATAATTTCCGTAATGCAAATTTAAAGTATTTAGATAATATACTAAATTGGTAAACTCATTATATTTAACCATGGAAGTACAACTTCTCCAACACTTGCCAACAAAGTTATTTTCCTTATACGAGAAGAACGTAATAGCTTACCTGAAAGTTCAGTTGACAATGCATATTAAACAAGCAACTACATGCACTTTTCTAGGCAAACATGAAGGGATACTATAGAAGCTTAGTGATCAGAACTAGAAAAAGCTTGCTTCGAAAATTCCTTGTTGCTAAAATCCTGAAAAATACAAAGTAACTATATGGAGGAAGATGAAGTATTGTACTCCATATGTTCACACCCTGAGCTTGCCATTGGCCAGAACAAATATATATATATATAATCTTAATCGCAAAACCACTGATGAGTAATTTAGAGAAAGAGCATATCTTAATTTCATTAATGATTTATATTTTGAGACAGAAAGAGGCACCGGGCAATATTGTCACATAAATTTATTGTAGTGCAACGTATTTAATGTATGAAGTATACAAATAAGAAAATTTGATTGAATTTTGTAAGAATTTTTTAAAAAGAAAAATTTATTGCAGCGCAATGTATTCAACGCATGAAGTATATAAATAAGAAAATTTGATTGGACTTTGTGAGAATTCCTAAAAAGAAAAATTTATTGTAATGCAACATATTCAATGCATGAAATATTCAAACAAGAAAATTTGATTGGATTTTGTAAGAATTTTCTAAAAGGAAAAATATCAAGGGATGAGTCAGAAAAAAGAGAGGGAGAGCCTCACACATCTAATCAAATCCAACATAAATTGTTCTTGTAAATTTGTTGAATTGGAAGGTGGGCATATAATTAACCAAGTGTCAAATCCGACGTTTTAAGTCAAATATTTAATAACTTAGTTACGTTTAGTTCATCTTTTTATATTTTACAAGATAATATGTTAAATAAGAGATTTTCTGTTCAAATAATATTATTTCAATTTTTTATATTTAAAAAATATTTTTAATATTTAAAATTTAAAAAAACTTTGGTATCATGTTTGCCTAAACTTGTTTATGTAAACTACCAAATTAGTCTACACATCGCCATGTATTTTGTATAAATTCTTAAGTCATAATTTTATCTCTTTTTCCTATATCAAAATTGGTCCAATTCATTTATTAATTTAAATTTTTGTGTTGAGTATAAAAGAAAATTCAGTTTTGAAAATTCAATTGTATAAATAAATCAAATTCTATTAAAAATATAAAATTTTCAAATGAATTTTATATATCTAAACAAGCCAAAATTTATAATAAAACTATGGAATCTAAAATTATTATATTAAAAATATTCTAGAAAAAAAGCAAATAAAAATTTTAATTTTAATTTATTTTAAAAATAAAAAATTTTCATTTATAAATAAATTTTACATTTTAAATTTATCTGCCCTAACAGAGTGTTGGAGTCTTCGCCAACTCAAAGAAGAACAAAAACTTGAAGCGACAGGCAGGACAGGTCACGCCGCTACCCTGCCACTGACCGCAGGCGCATGTTCCAATTAAATTAATCTAGAAATAGTGGGTCTGGAAGTCAAATACTTGTTACGACATCGTATGGAATTTGAGTTACTGTTTCGCAGATAAGGATTGAGACTGGTCATCTTGTCTTGATATTTACTATATTGGGAATTTTTTTTTTCTCTCAAAAGAAAATATTTAATTTAAAATAAGTATATCATCAAGCTGGGAACACCGTTATCGATTATTTGACCTCCAATTTTTGTAAATAATTATTTTATATTAAAATTAATTAAATTGTTAAATTAGATGCATAAAATAATTGGACCGCAAGATTAGGTGACAAATATTAATGAGATAAATGCCAAATGTGCCACCAACAAGATGAGTTCATCTATTTCAGATTCAACAGTAACAACAACGTACCTATTCTGCAATTTCATTATTTCCATATTCTTAACTTGATGTTCCCATTATGGTTCCTCCCTTTCACACTCTTTTATATATTTATTTATTTATTTATTTTGCATGCGTATTTATACAGTCAGGGCTTCCATTCTCAGACATTAAATCATGAACCAATGTATACGATTATCGTACCATATACAATTTTGTACGGCGTAAAAATGTTTGACATAGATTTTATAATTAATTTTTCCAACTTATCTATATTTATTTTAACATGATGATCATGGTAGATAGAAAAAAAAAAACTGTTATTACTGTCTTAAATTTTTCAGATGATAAATGTTTTTTTTTTAATTAAAAAATTAATTATTATTACATATGTAAAAAATATCTTCTGCAAAACAAATGGATTGAAAAGTCCAAAGGGATTTTCTATATAAGGTGATGTTGAGGTTGGCTGAATATACACTTCTACAACGAGATTAAGCTGAGGTAGCTAAAAGAGGGAAAGAAGAGTTCATTGTTCATTGTTTAATTAAGGTAAGATTGGTTTTCTTTGTATACACACACACACACACAACAGATGCTTCAGTTCACTGTTTATTTTTAGAGCTTCACTCAAACCCTTGTGTTCTGTAATTTTATCACGAAAATTCAAGAAGATGTATATTTTATTTTCTTTTCCAAAGAGAAATAAGTGAAAAGTTTCTTGACAATGTCGGAAGCAGCATTAATGGAGACAAAATCAAGCCTAGGAAGCACTGTTTTGGTGCCTTCTGTCAAGGAATTAGCGAAGGAGCAATTTATTTCCGTCCCACCAAGATATGTTAGCCAAGATCAGCAACCTCCATCTACTGTCATCGACGCCAATTCTTTACCCCAAATTCCTGTCATTGACATGGCTAAGTTACTTTCTCGAGAATTTATGGATTCTGAGCTCCGAGAATTCCACCATGCTTGCAGAGACTGGGGTTTCTTCCAGGTGCATATATTTATATTAATTTATAAAGTACAATATTTTTAATTATTTAAAAAGATTTGACAAAGACAAGTGTGTGGAGATAAACCATTATAAAATTTGACGAATCAATTTGTTGCATGCAGTTAGTGAACCATGGAGTGAGCACAGAACTGTTGGAGAAAGTGAAGATAGAGACTGAAAAATTCTTCAATCTTCCAATGGAAGAGAAGGAGAAACTTTGGCAAAAAACAGGAGAAATGGAAGGATTTGGACAGCATTTTGTTAATTCAGAGGAGCAGAAGCTTGAATGGGCTGACCTCTTTTACGTTGTTACTCTTCCAACACATTCCAGAAAACCTCATCTATTCGACAATTTCCCTCCCTCGTTCAGGTTCTCTCTCTCTCTCATTTCAGCATAATCATTTGTTTTCTACCATTATATAATAATAACAAAAACAAAATTATTTACACTCGTATATAAACCCAACATATCTTATAATGAAACCTGAAAGCGCAAAAAAAGACGTCATCTCTTACAAAATTAGATTTGATTTGGTGTGCAGGGATACCATTGAAGCTTACTCCGAAGAACTGCAAGGCGTTGCCAATAAAATCTTTAAGCTTGTAACAAAAGTTCTTGGAATAATGGAAGTTGATCACATGAGAGAGTTATTTGAAGAAGGATGGCAAGCAATGAGAATGAATTACTATCCTCCATGTCCACAACCAGACCTTGTGATTGGCCTGAAGCCTCATTCTGATGCAACTGGCCTCACCGTCCTCTTCCAGCTAAACGATATAGTGGGATTTCAGATAAAGAAAGACGGGCTATGGATTCCTGTTAATCCCATTCCTAATGCTTTTATCATCAACATTGGAGACATGTTAGAGATTGCGACAAATGGAATTTACCGTAGCATAGAACATCGAGCAACTATAAGTTCCAACAAAGAGAGGCTTTCAATTGCTACATTTCACAATCCAAAGTTTGATGCAGAGTTGGTTGCTGCTTCCAGTCTTATTACTCCACAAACCCCACAAGTTTTTAAGAGAATGAGCGTTTCTGATTATTTTAAAGGCTATCTTTCTCGTGAACTCGATGGAAAGTCATTCATTGAGTTCTTGAGGATTCAAAATGATCAAATCAAAAACAACTGAATTGATATTTATTTTGTCGCAAAAACTAAAGGTTTGATCATCAAATATATAGTTATATATATAGGGTTTAATTGCACAATTAGTGCAAAAATAAAAAAATGTACCAGATAAGACATTGGTGTAAGATTTCAAATTCTCTGTTTCACATGTATGTCTCTTAATGTCAAGGTTGTATCTTCCTGACTCAATAAGGTAATTAGTTTTCATGCCTTCAAATGTAATATTTTTCGTAAAACGACATTTTCAATGTAAGATGACGTTGAGACAACAGAAGTTAAGCTGATAACATCTCAGTAATAGTATTTTTTTTTTTTTTACATATACGGTATTTTTATATGGATAAGGCTTGTCTACGCTTGGCAAGTGTATGAAACTACTCATGCAAGTGTATGAAACTACTCATGTACAAAACTAATTAATGATGGTTTTTTTTTTCTTTTTTGAAAATTAATTAATAATGAGTTTCTTTATGATGGTTGCAGTATATTATATGATATATTTAATAAATTAAAAAATGAAGTATTTATACATTGATTTTTCAAATTTGGTTCGGTGTAGTTTCTATTCAATTCTGATATGGCTATGAGTGCAAACTAAAACCGAAATAGTAAAATATATTTTATACGGTTCAATTTTTTAAAATTAAAGCAGTTAGCCAATTGTAAAATTAAATTAGAATGAGCCTCTCTTCCATGGGTTATCCAGTTATTAGGGATCTCGAGTATGCCAAAATAATCCTATTTGCTGTCTATTTGTGTTACAGTAATATTGTTTCAAAGCAACATATTTTACTAAAATTTAATAACTTTTTAATCTCTATATTTTTATTTAAACGATAATTTCAAAGATATCGTATATACTAAACATCGAATCTAAATCGAAAAGACTCAAAGCGAATTAATTTTTTTCATCTATTTTTATCAGATTAGGTCGATTTTAATTCTAACCGATTAATTTTTATAAAATTGATTTAAACCATCAATAGTTTCAGTTCAAATCGACTAATTTGTAAAATTAAATCCCATTTGAGCAAACTGACTAAATCGAAATGGATAAATTCTTTAGAGTTAATTTAATGAAACCATCAATCACTTTCATGATTGAAAATTACCATTGTTATAAAGTTGACAAATTTAAATTAATAATTTACTATTGGTAGGTAGCACAATGGCCTACATTTCGTATCTAAAACCATTATTTCAAATCCTGAGACCATCCATGAAAATGACATAAGAAGACAGGACAAAACCAAGAAAAGATAAATACCAGGAATAATACTGTAATGTTAGATCTAGGAATTAGATCTAGCTAGGAAGAATGGAGACGGAGGGGCCAATACTTGGGAGGTCTCTGCAGGTACCTTTTGTTCAAGAGATAGCCAAACAGCCACAAACCACGGTCCCATCAAGATATGTAAGAATCGATCAAGACCCTCCAATTCCAACCACATCTGATGCTTGTCCACCACCTCAAGTCCCTGTAATTGACATGCTCAAGCTGCTTTCTCAAGAATTTTCGGATTCTGAGTTGGACAAGCTTCATACAGCTTGCAGAGACTGGGGTTTCTTCCAGGTAATTACTAATTAATAATTAGTACTACTTAGGATTTGGAACTAATATAAAATAATTTTGATATGCAGTTAATAAATCATGGAGTGAGCCTTTCGTTGGTGGAAAAGGTGAAAATTGACATTCAAGATTTCTTTAATCTTCCACTGGATGAGAAGAAGAAATATTGTCAAAAAGAAGGAGATATTGAAGGGTTTGGGCAAGCATTTGTTGTGTCTGAGGAACAGAAGCTTGATTGGGCAGATATGTTGTACTTAGTCACCCTCCCTACTGATCTGAGGAAGCCTCATTTGTTCCCTAAGCTGCCTCTGCCGTTAAGGTCCTCTCTCTTTCTCTCTATCTCTCTCTCTCTATCTCTCTCTCTTAATTTTCTTGTCATGCAGAAACACACTAGAAGCATATTCGGCAGAAATGGAAAATCTAGGCAAGAAAATATTAAGGTTGATGGCAAAAGCTTTAAGAATGGAACCTAGTTATATGACACAACTATTTGAAGAAGGACTACAGAGCATGAGAATGAACTATTATCCTCCGTGTCCACAACCGGAGCTTGTAATGGGCCTCAACCCACACTCAGACGGTGGTGGAATCACTATTCTCCTCCAACTCAATGAAACTGAAGGACTTCAAATAAAAAAAGATGGCAATTGGGTTCCTGTTAAATCCCTCCGCAATGCTTTCGTGATCAACATTGGAGATGTTTCGGAGGTAAACCACATATAAAATTATATATTGCATAAATGATTGATAGCAATACACTAATAGATATTTTTGTAATTTGTCAATTTGCTAGATTGTGACGAATGGAATTTATAAAAGCGTAGAGCACAGAGCAACGATTAACTCGATAAAAGAGAGACTCTCCATTGCAACATTTTACAGCCCAAAATTAGAAGCAGAGTTGGGTCCTGCCCCAAATCTTGTGACTCCTGAAACTCCAGCATTGTTTAGAGAAATGAGTTTTTCAGACTACTTGAAGGGATACTTCTCTCGTGAACTGTCTGGAAAATCATACATTGATGTCATGAGGATTCGAAATGATGAAATCTGACAACCCAACCAATATATAAATGTATAATGTACCAAATAAATTTAGAATTTCAGATATATTTACTGATATATTTCTGTATATATACCAAAAGAGGATATCTAATTGGTCTCTTTATGCCTTACAAAGGATGCAGCGAGTTAAAGGTTTTATATTCAGAGTCTTCTTCGCTGTATATCTATTTATTAAAATAAATTTATAGAGGAAGCAGATCAGGCATAGGGAAATGGAATCGGAAGTTCCAATGATGGGGAGGTAGCTTTTGTTGAAGAGATAGTCATGAAGCAACTAACCACAGTCCCGTCGAGATAAGTGAGACTTGATCAAGACCCTCCAATTCCAATTACATCTGATACTCGTCCCATCTGCTTTCTCAAGAATTTTCGGATTCTGAGTTGGACAAGCTTCACAGTGCTCGCAAAGATTGTGGTTTCTTCCAAGTAATTACCAATAATTAATTAGGAGGGCTTTTCGCTGAATTTAAGTGATGAAATTTAAATTCCATCGTAATTTGAATCCATCATATTTCATCAATGTAAAATTTCAACTACTTTTATTCCCAAATACCTTTTAAATTTATAGATTTTATTTTTCTATTGTCATGCTAATCTCTCAGTAGAAAAGCATAGAAAACCATAAATGACATTAGACGGAGATTTCGAGTTGGAGACCTCACAGGGAAAGAGTGCTGCCCTTTGGGGTTGTAAAGGCTACAACTTCTCGAGCCTGGATTGTTTGAGCCTAAGGTAACCCAGTGTCCGGATACATGGTAGGAATTGTACCCAAGAAAGCATAGAAAAGGAGAAACCTGATGCATTGACTTTACAACGAATTGGTAAAAGTGTTGGAGAATGAGATTTTGCTAGATATGTTAGTTGAAAAGGATGGAAGCCCTTGTTTTTAAGGAAAAGAAGTATGGCATTAGGTGAAGATTTGGTAAAAGTTATTATTGTATTTTTTGTATAAATATGGCTAATGAGACAGATTTAGCAGCATTAGAAAGTTTGTGAAAGACAGTTGAGAGGAGAGACTTGTTATGCTGAGAATACGAAAAAAAGAAAAGAAAAAAGCTTGTCTTCTTTTGAATGTAAATTCTGTTTTTTATTTTGTAAAGTTATCTTATCTTTTGTTGTTAAGAGTTTATGTTTTGATTTTTTTTCCTCTCCATCTCCATTTTCCAACAAACAGTCAAAAAATCAAATGGCATGACTTTTAAGTTAAAAACCAATAAATACCCATCTTCTGAATGCCTAATTTAAGTATTAATCCATCTCAATAAGTCAATAATAATTAGGTTAGAGTCATATTTCTTGGGTTTCGGACTATTCTATGATCCTATCTAAATGCCAAACTCAAATGCAAAAATCCCATTTAATTGGTTCGAATTGCTCCCTCTCACGTTGGAAGTAAATAGTAATTGTAATAATATTGTAAAGAAGAGTGCTTTGGCATTTCCATGTGTCGGTCGATTTTTTGGTAACCAAATTGCAATATAAAAAGAATGGTGCCGTTTGTCCAAAGAAAACGATATTGACTGCTTTAATTAAAAATCAACATGAATTATTGGTTCTTTTTGAAAAACCAAAAAATCATTTAATGCACGTTTGGAAGGACGTGTAGACGGAGAAGACTAGAAAATGAAGAAAAATTCTTTTTTTTTTCTAAAATAAAACGAGTTTATTTTTATTTTTTAGAAGACTAAATAGAAAAAGTTGACGTCTGGTTCATCACTCTTTTATTATATTTTTGTATTAATATTATCCCTGTAATTTAAAAAAAAAAGGCTCATGTTATTGTATTGAGATTAAACAATTCATATTAAAATTAATTAAAATACAACCGTATTTTTTTCTCTCTTAATATTTGATTAATTGTAATAATATTTTTTTACATAAATTATCGGTGTTCGAACCCATTAGTGACCTTTTAATCCGACTGCGAGTCTAACTACAGCTCGATTTCTCCCTCCAGATGCGCAGTGAGAACGAAGATTACAATTGGTAGCCTGCTTTTATGAGAGGAGTGAGTGATAGAAGAAGAAGATGGGCCTATAAATGACTGCCAGTTATTCTCGAAAGAACAGAACTTAAGGAAAAAATAAAAACGCTGACCAGACGGCAATACCCATGGAAATGGAACCAGAACTCACTAAGTTTGGAACCTCTCTCCTAGTGCCTTGTGTGCAGGAGCTAGCAAAAGAACCATTGACGAATGTCCCGCCTCGGTATTTGCGACCCGATCAAGACTCTCCAATCGTATATAATTCTGCTTATCTACCCCAAGTTCCTGTCATTGACATGTCTAAGTTATTTTCACAACAATCCATGGAGTTCGAGCTGGATAAGCTCGACCGTGCATGCAAAGACTGGGGTTTCTTCCAGGTAATCAGCTATTATGTTATATTATGGTTAGTTTCTAAATTACTATGAGAAAGACAATCGATGAGCATATATATATGTGTTGCAGTTGATAAATCATGGAGTGAGCAGTTCATTAGTGGAAAAAGTGAAGGTGGAAATTCAAGAATTCTTTAATCTCCCAATGGATGAGAAGAAAAAATATTGGCAAAGACCAGGAGAAATTGAAGGTTTTGGACAGGCTTTTGTTGTGTCCGAGGAGCAAAAGCTTGAATGGGGAGATATCTTCTATATGATAACTCTCCCACCTAATTTGAGGAGACCTCATTTGTTCCCACAGCTCCCTCTTCCATTCAGGTGCTCTCTCTCTCTCTCTCAAAATCTGAAGTTCCTAATATTGATTGTCCTGAGAGTTTCAGATTGCAAGTACCTTTTAAGGGGAAAAAAAAAAAAATCTGAAATATGTAAAAGCTTGCTGTGAGATTGAAACTCAAAGCTTAATTAATGAAAAGGAAAATGTGAGATATCTTGGTCAGTTTCAATATAGATCTGTGTTTGCATGTAGAGACACCATGGAAGCTTATTCAAGAGAAATAAAAAATCTTGCCATCACAGTCCTCAACTTCATGGCAAGAGCTCTGGGAATGGAACCTGAAGAAATGAAACAACAATTTGAAGAAGGATGCCAGAAAATGAGAATGAATTACTATCCTCCATGCCCACAACCAGAGCTAGTTATGGGTCTCAACGCACACTCAGATGCAGTTGGCCTTACCATCCTCCTCCAAGTTAATGAAGTGGAAGGGTTACAGATAATGAAAGATGGCAAGTGGGTTCCTGTTAAACCACTCCCAAATGCATTTATTGTCAATGTTGGTGATATTTTAGAGGTAAAATAATAAATAAAACGAGTACAAAAATGGTAAAGAAAGAAAATTAATTTTGGCCTAATTAATTATTCCTTTTTTTTTTTTTTTCCGTTTCTCTGCAGATTGTGACTAATGGAATTTACAGAAGCATTGAGCATAGAGCAACTGTGAACTCAGTTAAAGAGAGGCTTTCCATAGCTACTTTTTATAGTCCGAAACTAGATGGAGAAATGGGTCCAGCACCAAGCCTTGTTACTCAAGAGAGACCTGCTTTATTCAGGAAAATTGGTGTTGCGGATTTCTTCAAGGGACTTTTTTCAAGAGAACTCGATGGAAAATCATACCTTCATGTCATGAGGATTCAAAATGAAGAAGCTAAAAACAACTGATTGGATTGGTGCCTATTTTTGTCTGCTTTTTTTTTTTTTCCTGAGCTTTTTAAACCTAATAAATGAAGACCATCACAGTTATTGTTATTTTATTCCGCATTGTGATAGACTGTATACTATGTATGTTTAGATCTAATCCATAATACATTTTTAAATAGTTTTTAATATTTTAACCGATCTGAAACGCGCTAAAGGCCATTCCTTTATTTTCTTATTTTAGAGAAAACACAACAGCTCTATGGTTAAGAAAATAGTTATACAGAAATTTTTATTTATTCTTAACTTATAATACCCTTGATTAGCCTTAAATACATACTCGATAGTGAGGAAGCCAACTCAATAATGCATTTATTAGCAAAATCTTTAATAATTACAAAAGTCTTCCAAATTTCAAATCGGAACATTACATTATTTTCAAAAATAGAACACTAGTAAGAACAAATTTGTTTTCAAATTCACCGAATATGGAAACATAAAATCAAAATTTGTGTATATATTAGCGAGGGTTAATATTTATGTAAAGGCAATTTTTCACTAGTAGGGTGTAACAATATAAACTTACGACTATTTTATGTTAACCTCTTAAGAAAAATATTCGTGTTTATTCATATTTGTGTTCCATGCGTAAATTAAAGCACACTTCTTCAAAACTGAGTATAAATTTAGTCAACAAAATATTACAATTAAGCTTGGTGGAAGATATTTAAATTTATACCCAAATTAAAAGTGTAATATAAATATAAAAACTTTTTTTTAAATAACACCCAATAATTGAAAGTGTGGTTATTATAAAACATGGCCATTATACATATTTTTATAGGTACTCGGATTCATAAAATTAAACATATTTCTATCAAATTACCCATAAATAAAAATAAAAAAATATAAAAACTTAGCCTACAACTCTAAGACTATCGGAAATGGAAATTACGTTTGATATGCAACACAAGAAAAAGGGTTAAAAATAGTGTATTGAATTAAAAATCTGTTAGATTTTAAAATATTTTAAAATTTTAATAGTATTTAATTTAAATTCTTTTAAAGTTTATTAAAATTTTGTGGTATTCAATTCAGACTCTTATAAAATTTATACAAATCTGATGGTATTCAATTATGACTTTTTAAAAATTTATATAAATTTGATAGTATTCAAAAAATTGCTGATTTGAAAAGATTTTATAAAATTATTAATTTCATTAAATTTCAAAGTGTTATATATAAATAAAAAAAATTATTTACAAATCCATTATCCAATCCAAACTTAATTAAATATTTTCTATCTATATTCTTCTAAAAATTCATTAAAAGTACCTCTTAAATAGATAGAATACCTATAATCTTTAACTATCTAAATTTCAAACTTAATTAAAATATATTTTTCACTAAGAATAGAAAAAGTAGCCTCTGCTGAATTCATTTAATATAACTGTCAGCAAGAGTATTGATAAGTGTTTAGCGAAAAAATAAGAATTTTGAAGAAAATAATTTATTTTACTTTTTAATCCCTCATTGTTTTTTAATTTTTCATTTGATTCTAAACTTATTTAATTTGTTCAATTAGGTTTTAAAAATTAATTTTAATTGAATATATAAAAATTATTGTAATTCCATCAAAATCAATAAAAATCTATAAAAAAAAATCTCATAAATTTCATAAAACTCTATATAAAATTCTAATGGAATATGTGAAAATTTTAAAAAAATCCATCAATTCCATCCAATTCAATGATTCTTTTAAAATTTAACACAATCCTACTCCAATACACTAACGAGCAGCCAAAAAAGAAAAGTCAAAACAGATCAGCCAAAGATTAATCAGAATCTCCTTGACAGTACACCTGAAAGGAACTGCTACTTTGTCTCCTTCCTCCTATCATTATTTTCACCTTCACTATATAAAGTTTACATAATTGAGCGTATTAAATAATTTTCATGTCTCCCACTAACAGAGAAACAGCACGAGTCCTTTTGTTTTAGTGTCAGTGGGAAAGGAAAGGAGTCTTTGAAAAGATTTGTCTGTTTCAAGGATACAGTTCTTTCTTTCCATAAAATAATAGAAACCCATCTCTCCTTTCTTCTATCTATGGCTAGCAAGTAGCAAATGGATAAACACGATAATAGCAGGAAGATAGGGAAAGGAAAAGATAGCAGACAAAGACAAATGCATACTGCAGCAATTACTTTGCCATCAAATGTCCACGAACAGATATGAATTGGACCATTGCATAATCAAAATGTAGCAATTTTGAAGATGATTCAAAGAATCGTTCGGTTAGAAAATAGAAGATTACAAAATAATTCAGCTTGGAATCATGCAGTCAGCTCACAGACAGAGGCGTGCAAATGTAATAGATAATAGCAGGAAAAAAAAAGAGCGAATAAAACTAGAAATTGAAAACATTGTTTCTAACAGCTAAAAGAATTTTAGAACATACTACAAATTTACAACAATGGTAGAATATTATACATTTACCCTATACTACACGGACCGATGGCTTCATTCCCTACTTCATGTCTAATTATATCAATTCATAAATTCCGCAGTACCTTTAAGTACGTAATATTTGTTGTTCAATGTTCGAAGGGATGACAATCTTCAACTGCATTATCATTGTCTCTGAACCTATAACAGATGAAAAAGAGTTAAGATGCAACATTTCAGATATAAAGAATTACAAATATAAAATACAAGAACACTATCAAAAGGAAACAAATGTTACCTAAACAGGATTTTCTTCAAAAAAAAAATGTTACATAAATAGGAACTTCCCCGACCCCATAATTTAAAAGAACCATCTAATCCTCCCACAAAAGAAAAATGAATTACTTGTATTGACAAGGGGAAGCAACTGCATACAATTTTTGGGTAATAGACAGTATGCTCCTTGTCAGCTACTTAATGCCTGTAGTTTATTCAGTGCATCAGAAACTCAAGACAGGGCAAAGGACCTGATTATTTAGAGCTGGACCATATAGATAGCCACAGGCAAATAATCCATTTCATAAAAAATTTGTCAAAGAAATAAGAATCCATATGTTAGGGAATCTTCGGGAAAACCACACCACGAGAAAATCTTGTTCACCTCTTTCTATAATAACTATGTCTAGTTACATTTCAAGGACTTAATAATATTTCTAATACTGAAAGGCATCATCTTCTTGATAGGTTTAGAATCAGAAAAAGAGACTGAAGGCCTAGACCAGGTTCTTTGAATGATTTTCCAGCGCTTGGCTGGGGCTGCATATGGGCATTACTGATTTGCAGTTGCCCCAAAGTGTAGGTACTATTTGCAGAACCCCATTTGAACCTTTTGCTACTTTATGTGGTCCTAAATTAGTTTCTTTTGGGATAGGTGTCAGTGTTTTCCTGATTGGTAAGCCCATTGCACCAATTGCTCATTTGAAGAAATTCACCCATCCATGCTTAAAATGCAAAAGCAAAAATTGCACAAACTTTTGATGACATAGATCATGCCTAGCGAGAAGACCAATTTGACCGTAGATGAAGTGAAGGAACAACGATTCTATTTCATCCCAATTCCCACCATCTCTAAATAAGAGGAACCATTTATGCAGCTTATAAGAAATAATTACTTCAAGGAAAAACTGCAGCACTACAGCGCTATATATCCAGGGCCTCATTTCTACAAACTAACACTTGCTCATAACCCACTTAACAATAACACCTGCATTTCACTTCCAAAAAGTTATTGTGATGCTAGTGACAATCCACGATTAAACACACATGATACCCACCTTTTCCACTAGAGATGCTCCATTTTGTGCCCCATTCTCCTGAATATTAAACATATTGCTCTAATAGTCGCTCATCAATTGCACAGCAAACTCCTTCATGCTCTCTTAAAAAGCCTGAACATAGTTAGATTGTCGATATTTGTCCTGCTTCTCCATTACAGAAACCTGGATATTGAGTACTGAAAATTGCATAAAAAGTGAATTATCGTGTGCCCAAGTCAATGACCTTCTCTTTAGGGACAAAGTTCAATCTCTTATTTGTACAAGGTTATTCCTCGTTATTCAATTAAATATAAGAACTTGTACCAGAGTTCCTCACCAGGTTCACAACAGAGCAAAAAAGTGCAGATTAACTAGGTCTTTTAAATGATACACGATCTTGTCTCCCAATAGGCAAAACATATATCTGAGACCCCTAAAACTCACAGGAACAGACTAAAGTTTCCCTTCTCTTTTAAATGTAAGGCAAGTGAAAATAACCTCCCTTCCTATGATACAACTCAAACTTTTACCATAATCAAAAAGAACAAAATTTTAGACAAATTAAAAAATGTTGGAGTCAAAGAGGATAGAATTTCTTTTCAAGAGTCACCAAACAACAGAAAGATGCAAAAATAAAATAAACATCAATAACTTATTTTTTTAATAAGTTATAAATAAACCCCAAAAATACACCTTTGATAATAAACCATATAGAATAGAAACACAAGTGGCTCAAACACAAAATAAAACAAAAGTCAAACAACCAAGACAAGAAAAGTTCAAAAGAAAAAAAAATAATAATCTACAATTCCAAAATTCTAACAAATCGCTACAAACATAATCATGCCTAGTAAACACGAAAGCGCAAAGAAGAAGGAGAAGAAGTAGAAGACGAAAGTACCTTTTGGGGAGAAACCAGTTCCCATGGAACTGCAGTAGCAACGGAGAAAGACCATGAGAAGCAGAACCTAGAAGGAGAAGTAAAGGGCACATCTTTAAATCTCTATAAACCCTAGTTTTATAGGGAGAAACAAAGAAAGTTTCAAACTTTAGCTTAATAATGTGTTTCGGGTTTAAGGAAAGTGAAGCTCGTTTTTGTGCAGACTGCAGATAGAGTGGGGCAGGGGGCTTAAAAATTGGCACGAAAGCCGAGACAGGGAAGAAGAGGAGGTTCTGATGTGTGTTTTGTGTTTGGGTATTGAGACAATGGATGGCGTCTAGTGGGGGCTAGTTTGCGTATCCGAGGTCTTTCGTTGTCTGTTTGAATATGAAACTCCCCGCCCCTCTCTTTCCATTCCTCTTCTTCTCATGCATGCGCGTGAAGCACACGACATCCTTTTGTTCCTTAATATTTCTTCTGTGCAAATTTAACTTTTTTGACTGCCAACCGGGAAATAGTTGCTGCATTGGTTGATTGGTGAAAAATAATTATTTGTGAAGTTCATTAATAACAAAAATATTTTACGGTCATTGCTGAAATATTTTCCAATTCACTTGTAAAATTGGAAATTTTTGTTCCAAGCATAGATAAAGTGTTACATTTTAAGGTTTTTTTTTTTTTTTTTTTTGCAACAATCACATAATATTAGAAAAATGTTTTAAAAATATTGTATTGCATTAAACTTTCAGCTTATTGGAATTCAAATTGCTTTAAAGTATAATTATTAAATAAATTTTACATATTAGATTAGAGATTTCTTGTCCGAAGATACATAGAGAGTTAGTACAAGCTTTTTTTTTTTTTTTTTTTGGTAAGAAGAGAAAGCATTTTTCTTACTAAGAGCAAAAGCAAATTGTTTCATGTTAGAAAGAAACCTGGGTCTTACTATTTTAAACAACTAAGACAAAGGCAACAAGGGTACATGTACCTTTCTTTTTCATGGAGGTTCTGCTAGTGACAAAGCGATCCTTCTAGAGCTAATTATTGGAAATTAGGTCATAAACTATTATTTTTTGGGGGGATTTTGCCAACATCTTCAAAGCATGGTTCCAAATTTCAATCATTTCATTAGACAAATATCTTCTTTTTATCGGTTAAAGTAATCCAATTTTATTGTTGTCTTTTTTTTAACAGAAAAAAAAAAAGATTATTAGATGTGTTAGTCATTGCACTTCCGGCTGGGGCTATCAGATTAAATGTTGACGTCCTAATTTAAAACTTTCATATAGCGTACCGGCCATCCGAGCACTAATGGGAGTACCTTACCCTCTTTCTGTAGGATTATGGTGTTGCAGTCCGAAATCCATAAACACAAGAGCCCGGTTTAAAGAAGCCCACTTTAAATGGGCCTAACTCCTCGACAGCAAAATCAATATTTAAACATCATGCATAACGGAATGAAGCAAAGCAAGGAATAAAAAATAGTTGTCTTAATGTTAATAATTAATCGTTACTACTAACTTTTATTTGGATTCATTGAATGTTTGATAGGCCGAAACAGTTGAAAATTACATGATAAATATAGTTTTTTTTTAGATTTATTAAATTGATGAAAATACTTAAGGTTAAAAAAACTTGAAACCTCTCGCTGTTTACATGATGTAGAAGGGGGAAGGAAAATATTGGACGAAAGAAAATAACAAAGGAAAATTATGAGAAATTATCAATTTTATTTTTATATATTGAATGAAAGAAAATATTTTTTTTCCCTTTGTTTGTAAAAGAGTAAAATTTTAGGGGGGAAAGTGTTATTACTGAAAATTCACAATTCTATCCTCATTTAAATAATAAATTATTTAAGAAAGAGTTAAAGTTTGTTAATTAATTTAGGACAATCGGCTAATTTAATAAAAATGAGTGAGATTCTCACTTTGCTCCATTGAATTTATTAGAAAATTTAATAATATATCTTACTCATATATCAAATCAATTTATTAAAAAATTTATATCACTAAATTACGAAATTGAATTATATCCAATAGTTGTTTAAAAATTGAATTACGAAATTACAAAATATAAATTTTATATCAATACTTTAAAATAAATAATTATATAAGTCTAGTAATTTTTTATTGGTATCAGGTTCAATAAAGATCTAATAAAATCATTAACAAAGTGTTTATTGGAATGATATACGGTGAAAATACAAATTCAATTTTTAGAAAGCTATTTGAAATTCTAATCAATTCAAATAATTTTATTGCTTCAAATATTGAAAACTAATTGCTTTTTATGTAACTTTTTCTTATATGATTGCTTAAAACAAATTGCCTTTTATACGTATATATTTAAAAGCTTAAGCCTATTGTTTTATATGGTAAAATTTTTTTTTCTTTTTAAAGGAATTTCATTTTAATGCAATGTATATGGTCTTTTCATATCTCTTTAAATGAATAATTGGTGAAAATTAAAATACAGGTTTCAAAAAAATAATAAAGAAAAATTTAAAAAAGAAAAATAGAATATATCGAACAAAGAAGAGAATATTCAATTCCCTCTCTTTCACAACTTCATATGGATATAGAGATAAAGAAAGATGGATTTTTCAAATAATATAATTAGATAAGGCCATATGGGGTCGTTTTATTTCTGATAATCAGAATTTAAAAAAATAAAGTATTAAGAAAGAAAAAAAAAAACAAAAAACAAAAAACACGCGATAGAAATTAAAAATATTTGTTTATAGGTGCGCATGTGTAATTTCAATTCTATAATGTTCTTCTAGAACAAAAAGAAAAATTCAGTAACATTCTCCTGAGAAAGTCCTAGCCTGTCCGTAGCAGAGTGGCAGTTGTCCAACTTTATAGCCAAAGCCCAAAAATAGATAATTCAGCTATTCAAATGCTCACAATTGACAGAGAAAGATTTGTTACCCAAAAAAAAAAAAAAATTAACAAAGAAAGACCCATAACGGCATAATCAATGTCTTTCTCTCTGTAACTCATAACTGACACACGTATACATTTTATATATATACATGAAGAGCTACACCATTTTGCCTCCATCTCTCGTTCTCTTCTTTTCCCATCTCTCCCGCTTCTCTGCTACTTTAATCTGTCTTAAGTTCATAGTTTTGCATTAACTTGATTATTGGATTTTGTGTTTTTTCAAAATCCAATAAACCAATAATTAGTGGATTCTTTTGAAGCCATGAAAGGTAACAAAGAAAAATCATCAGAAAATCAAGATGGAGACAAGAGAGCCTTTAACCCACCACCAGAGAATCAGAAAGTTCCAATCTTGAAGCTTTTCTCTTTTGCAGACAAGCTTGATGTGGCTTTGATGATTATTGGCAGTGTCTGTGCCATTGGCAATGGGCTTGCTCAGCCTCTCATGAGTCTCATTTTTGGCCAGCTTATCAATTCTTTTGGCACAGCCAACCAATCCAATGTTGTGGATCAAGTGTCGAAGGTGCAAAAATCTTGATTTTCTTGACAGTTTCTTATCTTATTATCTTTCTTTAATTTATCAACAATGGAATTGGATTAATCTTAACCTTGGCTATTAATGAATATTGCGCTTGTATGTCTATTTTTATTTTATAATTTAGTTCAAGAAATGTTCGTTGCCTTGTTTGTATACTTGTAAGTTAGGAAATGGAGTTGATTCTTTCTTTGTTCGAAAGATAACCCATAGAGTTTTTTTAAGAAAATGTCTAACTCAAATTGTCAAGTTTGAGCGTGATTTTGTTGGGGTTGCCTTGAAGGTGTATGATGTAGATCCTTCATTTGCTGGCTTTTGCCCCTTTTCCATTAAAAAGACAACAACAGTTGGTTAATTGAGAACAACTTATTACTTAATTAGCACTTTAATTACATTGATTTCATGGAATTTTGTTATTCTAATTAACCTGAAACTTGTATTAATTAAATATTAATTAATATAAGACCAATATAGATATTTCCTTTTTGGAAAATAAATATGATTAATATGATTTAATTTGTATAATCTTCAGATGGCAATAAAGCTGGTCTACTTGGCTGTTGGTGCAGGCGTCGCATCATTATTACGTAAGGCAGACTTTTCTTTTCTTTTCGGCATGGTTGCATTTTGAACTTAAGACCTGATCTGCAACAGCTTTGGAGCAAGCTGCATAGCTTTTATAATAATTTTTAAGCAAGTACCAACTGAAAACATCTAACATTGCCGAATATACCCCAAAATTGCAAATGTATTCATAACTTTGGTTTTTCAAATTATAACATTACTTTGCTTAATTAAGATGTGTAAATATGCTTGACGTAAACTATAAATCATCTGAAACTCTAATAGGGCCACTCGTTTGGTTGCCAATATCACATGACTGTGGATTGAATAATGGTTGCAGAGGTTTCATGTTGGATGGTGACCGGAGAAAGACAATCTGCCCGGATTCGAAGTCTGTACTTGAAAACAATATTAAGACAGGACATCGGCTTCTTTGATACTCAAACAACAACCGGTGAGGTGATTGGAAGAATGTCAGGTGACACAGTTCTCATTCAAGATGCCTTGGGTGAAAAGGTAATGTTTTAGTATATTCGTACCCTGCCATTACCATGTTCAGACATAATATAGTAATTTCTACAACAGGCTTCATTGTAATGCACTTTCTTATCAAATATATAATTTGCTGGCTTTGAATTATAATTTCACTTCAACAGGTTGGGAAGTTTATACAACTGTTATCAACATTTTTCGGAGGCTTTATCATTGCTTTTGCACGAGGATGGCGTCTTGCACTAGCTCTAGCAAGTTGTATTCCTCTTCTTGCAATAGTTGGAGGATTCATGGCACTGATCATGACAAAGATGTCGAGCCGCGGGCAAATTGCTTATGCAAACGCAGGAAATGTAGTAGAAGAAACAGTTGGAGCTATTAGAACGGTAAGGACTAGAAATGAATGGCATACATAGTGTCCATTTATGAACTTCCTTTCAAATTAATATATGAATTTGTTTTTTTGGCATTTTTTTTTCAAGGTAGCATCCTTCACAGGTGAAAAGCATGCGATTCGGAAGTATAATGAAAAGTTGAATATAGCATACGAATCTGCCGTTCATCAAGGGCTGGCATCAGGGTTAGGAATTGGAGCAATGATGCTTGTTGTCTTTTCCACTTACGCACTTGCAATATGGTATGGATCCAGATTGATTATAAGCCATGGTTATAACGGCGGACAAGTCATTACTGTTATTACATCAATCATGACGGGTGGAATGTAAGTGCTTGCATCGCAATCGATCTAGCAGAAATATATCTAGATTGCCATTTTATTCATTTGTTTACTTTAATGGAATAGGTCATTGGGTCAGACTTCTCCCTCCTTGAATGCATTTGCAGCCGGGCAAGCTGCGGCATATAAAATGTTAGAGACCATCAAACGAGTACCAAAAATAGATCCGTATGACACCAGTGGGATGGAATTGGAAGACTTTAAAGGAGATATTGAACTGAAAGATGTTCATTTCAGATATCCTGCCAGACCTGATGTTCAGATCTTCTCTGGATTTTCAGTGAAAATTCCAAGCGGGAAAACTATAGCTTTAGTTGGTCAAAGCGGCAGTGGGAAGTCAACTGTTGTTAGCCTCGTGGAGAGATTTTATGATCCTGATTCTGGTGAAGTGCTTATAGACGGCATTAATTTAAAGAAGTTGAAGCTCAGTTGGATAAGACAGAAGATTGGGCTAGTTAGTCAGGAACCTATCTTGTTTGCAACAAGCATAAAGGAGAACATAGCATATGGCAAAGAAAATGCAACTGATCAGGAAATTAGAACCGCAGTTGAACTTGCCAATGCTGCTAAATTCATCGACAGAATGCCTCAGGTATCACTATTTTCTGTTCAAGAGCTCACGCCGTTTAATTTAATATGTGCTTCTAACAATTAACAATGTTTTCCTCATCTGTGCTATTGATCTTGATAAAGTAGTCTACAGCAACATTGACCTATATATTTCTTTTTAACTTGAGAATGATTGATTCTCCTAAACAATTTTCCTTTCTGACACTTGGAGTGAGTAACTAGGATGCTTGCATTTGCATTTCCAGGGGCTTGAGACAATGGTAGGCGATCATGGAACCCAGCTATCAGGAGGTCAAAAGCAAAGAATTGCCATTGCAAGGGCCATATTAAAAAATCCTAAAATTCTCCTTCTTGACGAAGCAACAAGTGCGTTAGACGCAGAGTCTGAACGCATTGTCCAAAATGCACTAGACAATATTATGTGCAATAGGACAACTGTGGTCGTTGCACATCGTTTAACAACCATCAGAAATGCTGACATTATTGCTGTGGTGCACTTGGGCAAAATTGTGGAGCAAGGTAATCTTTAAACTCATTGCTTTATATTCAAATTCATGGAACTTTCAAGTAAGATTGGACTATTTCTATTGTAGGAAATCATGAGGAATTGATAGAGAATCCAGAAGGAGCATACTCCCAACTAATTCGCCTTCAAGAAGGAGCTAAAGAATCTGAACAGTCCCAACACTCAGATTCAGATGCTTCAGAAACTAATCCAATAATTGATAGGTCCATTTCTAGGTCAGGAAGCCAGAGACACTCTATGCGGAGATCAATAAGTAGAGTTTCATCAGGAAGCAGGCATTCTTTCACAATTAGTAATGTAGGCTTAGGTGTCCCTGGTGATGTTAATATCCTTGAGATAGAAGTCTGTGAAGAGGACAACAAAGGAAAGAAGAAGGCTCAACAAGTTCCAATGAGACGACTTGCATACCTAAACAAGCCAGAATTGCCAATTCTGTTGTTCGGAACTTTAGCTGCAGTTGTTCACGGTGTAGTTTTCCCAATATTTGGCCTTTTAATATCAACAGCCATTAAAGTGTTCTATGAGCCTCCCAATAAGCTGCAAAAAGATTCTAAGTTCTGGGCTTTGGTATATGTGGGCATTGGTTTTGTTACTTTGATTGCTCTACCAGCACAGAACTACTTATTTGGAATTGCAGGGAGTAAATTGATTGAGCGAATTCGTTCCATGACATTTGAAAAGGTTGTGCACCAAGAAATCAGCTGGTTTGATGATCCTGCAAATTCTAGGTATGTTAAAAAGCTCCAAATTATTTATGACAATCTTTTTCAAGAAGAAAGAAAAAGAATAAAGAAAAAAATTGTTGCCTAATCAAACTGTGGATGCCTTATCATTTTCCAGTGGTGCTGTTGGAGCAAGACTGTCTACAGATGCTTCAACAGTTAGGAGTCTTGTTGGTGACACATTGGCCTTAATTGTGCAAAACATAGCGACTGTGACAGCAGCATTGCTTATAGCATTTACAGCCAACTGGATTCTAGCATTGATAATAGTTGCAATATCACCGTTGTTACTATTCCAAGGTTTTGTTCAGGCAAGATTTATGAAGGGGTTCAGTGCAGATGCCAAGGTTAACATATATTGCTCAGTAAATTTTGTATTTTCTGAAGCAGATTTGTGTTTATTTAGCTCTGATAGTTTAAATTTTTGCAGCTGATGTATGAAGAAGCAAGTCAAGTGGCAAATGATGCAGTAGGGAGCATTAGAACTGTTGCATCATTTTGTGCAGAGAAGAAGGTGATGGATTTGTACCACAACAAATGTAGTGGTCCTGTAAAACAAGGCATTAGGCTTGGAATTGTTAGTGGTGCTGGTTTTGGATTCTCATTCTTTGTTCTCTATTGCACAAACGCATTTTGTTTTTACATAGGATCTGTTCTTGTCCAACATGGAAAAGCAACTTTTTCAGAAGTTTTCAAGGTAAGACATGAATTGGCAACTCTTTCTTTTTTCGCAATGCATTGTCACAGATACTGTTACTCCAATTCTAACTCCAAACTTTTGTCAGGTTTTCTTTGCATTGACAATTGCAGCAATTGGGGTTTCCCAATCCAGTGGCTTGGCGCCAGATAAAAGCAAAGCCCAGGATTCAACAGCTTCAATATTTGCCATTCTTGACAGAAAGTCAAAAATTGACTCGAGTAGCGATGAAGGCAGCACACTTCCACATGTAAATGGTGACATTGAGCTTAAACATGTCAGTTTCAAGTACCCAACAAGACCTGACGTTCAAATTTTCCGCGACTTGTCCCTTATTATCCCCTCAGGAAAGGTACTTGTCTGGGATATTTAGTGCCTGAAAAGAAATTTGACTCTAACAGTTTAAGTATCATCTAGTCTTTATTCAAGTAATTTCCTCAGCTTCGCATCTCTATATCTGCAGACAGTTGCTTTGGTCGGAGAAAGTGGCAGCGGGAAGTCAACAGTAATTAGTCTTATAGAAAGATTTTATGATCCTGATTCTGGTACTGTATATTTAGACAATGTAGAAATCAAGAAACTTAAACTGGGTTGGCTGAGACAACAAATGGGATTAGTAGGACAAGAACCAATACTCTTCAATGAATCAATCCGTGCAAATATTGCTTATGGCAAGCAAGGAGATGTTAGAGAGGAAGAAATAATTGCAGCAACAGAAGCTGCAAACGCACATAGCTTCATTAGCTCATTACCAGATGGCTATGAAACTTCTGTCGGAGAACGAGGGGTCCAACTATCCGGTGGGCAAAAACAAAGAATAGCCATCGCAAGGGCAATAATAAAGAATCCAAAAATTCTGTTGCTCGACGAGGCAACAAGTGCACTAGACGCAGAGTCAGAGCGGGTTGTACAAGATGCGTTAGATAAAGTAATGGTGAATAGAACCACCGTCGTTGTTGCTCACCGCCTTACAACTATTAAAGGTGCTGATATAATTGCTGTAGTCAAGAATGGAGTAGTTGCTGAGAAAGGAAGACATGACACACTCATGAAGATCACAAATGGAGCTTATGCTTCCTTGGTTTCACTTCACATGAGTGCATCGTAAGGGGAAAGGAAAACTCATGCTTTGGGAGTCTTGAGTTATGTGCAAAGGAATAGTTTTCTGTTTTCTGGAATTTTATTTCAATCATAAAAATTTTCCTTTTTAGCATTAAGGCATGGAAAAGATGATATAGGCATAAAAAGGGTAAAGAAACAATAGGCATCATTATTTTCCTTCCTGGAGCTTCTGTTTCCATTTGCAATATGAGGACTACACAATTTTAGGAAAGCTTTCCGGTGAGAAAAGCTAAAACAAATGGCAGATGCGAGGGAAAAGTTTCCCTTGTGGCCATGAACAACAGGATGGAAAAGTTTCCCGTTTTGCTGTTAAAGAACAGAGCATCAACGTTAAAAGTCATTGGTGAATTGTGTGCTTCGACGTTAAAAGGCTTGATTAAAGGTAACAAAAACTTGTACCAGAACAAAGATTCTTAAGAAGAATTATTGTCATTTTACCGAAATTGAGATGAACTTTTCTTTTATTTTAAATAAGAGTTTTAATTTGATGATACACAAGCCTTGTAAATTATTTAGTTCTGCATATATAACTTTCTTTCAAGATTCAATGAACGAATGTACACCTACACGAGGGATTAAGGAAATGATAACAAGAAGCATACTTGTCTCTTTGTCAATTTGATGTTTCAATTCAAATTCCAGAGTTTGTAGTCTACTGTTCAAATCTGGATGGACAAAGTTGGCAAGCCACTGACCGAGTAAGACTAATAAACTTGAGCAGACGCATTATTAGTGGGAATCCTCTGGCGCTTTTCCACATATGCTGAAGGGAACCACCCTGCCTTTCCTTTACATTCTCCTTCAGACCATCCAGTCGGGCTCACCTGCAATTACACATCAGGTAAAAGAAACACACTACAGCAAGCAACCAAAACATCTGTAAAAATATAAAATTTCAATTTGCATTTGTAAGTAGTCCTATTTCAAGTTGCAATGGGGTATAAGGCCTCGATTACGTACAAAGGGAATCTTTAGCTACATAATTTATAGGTGACTTGATGAATTATTGCATGACAAAATGATAAAAAAATTGCAAACATGCAACTCTTGATCTTGGACAACACCGCCGGTCATTTCTCCTAGATCCTTGAGAAATTTTCATTTTGTAGCATTGAGTATGAAACAAAGGAAAGAAACGACTTTCCAAAATCAAGATAATGCAACAGGGGCAAAGGAGAGGGATTAAAAAGACTATTAGATATGAGGACTGAAAAGTAAAACAAACAAAAATAGGAAAATTAGAGTGTTGGAAGTTTCACAGAATTCATATCCTATGCAGTTACTCCAAAAATTTTCAAGAAAATTTGATGGATCCCATGGTTATGGTTTCCGGATTCTCTTTATGTCCATTGGTTCCAGATGCTAGGTCTATGCTATTGCTAAAATCCATTGGGCAAAGAGCTGCCTTTAACAGAAGCACGTTATGGATATTTCAAATTGAGCTGTAAGCCAAACAATCAATGGATGGAAGGCTAGACTCTTGGAAAATCATATAGTAGTGTCTCATTGCACCTTTCTTCTGCCCCAATCACAAAAGCAGATAGCAAGTTCCAAATGCACAACCTAGATCTATCTATTTGTTAAGAGAATGCTGTCTACATTTAATTCTAATACATCTCAATAAAAACAAAATACCTTTCGCACAACGACATAGTCACCCACTGCCAAGCTCAGCTCCTTCTCTGTTTCAGCAATGAAAGTATGTGTTGCCTGCAAGAGGTAAACCAAGACATATATGATTCATGTTGTCAGAGAAGCTGCATAACTTCTCTCTGATCGATGAAAACTCTTTGTATATAAGAAATATTAGGACTTACAGAGAAAAAGTAAGCAAAATATTCAAAATTCACAGTGAACTAGGTACTTTTCCATCCATAAAAGGAGGACTTGGCTTGATTTGTTCTTTGAATGAATATAACTTTTGTTGGTAAAACTACCTGATTTTCTTGTTTTGACCATGAGCACGGGTAATAAATGTCAGGTTTTCCAAGTACACCATAAAAGGTTGCAGTCTCCACATTCAATTGTGCAGGTCTTTAGGAGGGAGTTAAGGGAAAACTAGAATCTAATTTATTATAAGAGCATGCAAATAATAAGACTTCAAAGGTCATAATTAGCAATATTATGTCCCGAAGAACAAAAACCATTTATTCACCTATTGGAAAAGATGAAATCAGAGAAAGGTGCAACCTATCATGTAATCGTTTGTATCATCACACTTGATAAAACAAGGAGAGTAGTAAATTGGGATGAAATGGTCAATAATAATAGCACCAGCACTGCTGTTAACTATCCATAGGGATTTTTAGATTCCATCATAGTTCATGAATCCAAGATTTCAGCTAAAATCCCAAAAGGTGAACACCAGGCCCCTTGAATTCAATCAGTGCATCATTTTACAACTTAATGTAAGGTATATGTAAAAGTGAAATTAAAATTATCCTAGAACTTATTTCCTTCCAAGAGACTTGCAAATCCACACTTCAAAGTTAAAGATTAAGTAGTTAAAACTTACTTCGGCCAGGAAGTACATATTTTTCTCTGAGCAATTCTCAGATGGAATTAGAGGGGATGGAACTACTGGCACTGAAGACTCTTTCCGTTGTTTTTCTGAGACCATCTGACACAAATTCCAGAACATATCATAAGCTTATATGTAGGTCATAAGGAAAAATACTTCTCCAAAAACCATTTTAACTAACCTCAGTTTCAATCTCAGTCAGAATAGCAGCAATTCTCAGATGGTAATTCTTTTCTCCTTCAACCTTCAAAAAATGTAATATTAAATTAATATCAAAATCCAAAAATAGTTAAAAGCTTTGAGCTAGAAAATCACATCAAGAAAATTAGGTGCACACAGACCATGGCAACAAGTCTTTGAAAAGTCAATCTCTGCTGCTGCGCTTCAACAGCAGCCAAAGCAGCTGCAGCTTCTTTCCCAAGAACAGCCATATTAGCTTTTAGTTCTTGCATTCTTGCTTCTGCTGCATGCAGCTTTGCAGTGTTTTCAGGAATTGGAGTTTCCCTGATTCTTGCTCGTCTTCTAGAAACCTCTGCTGCCTGTTTGCTTTTAATAGTCCATAAAACTTATGAGTTTATTTAGGCAAAATACTTAATCTACCACAGTAAAAATCCGAGTGTAAGGTAATGATTTGATACAGAAAATTATTAATACATGGGATACCCAGTTTTCCAATTACCTGTGTCTCTGCTTCCTGTCTCATCCGACTATAACGTTGAGCAAGATGTCGGGCATCTTCCAGAGGAGCACCAATGATCATTGCTCGTAAAGGATCTAAAACCTGGAGAAAACAATTAGAAAAATACATGGTTCACCTTCTATTTAAATTTACAAATAAATTTATGACAGGTAGTTTCTGCAGGTATAACTAAGCATTCACAAAAATAAAAAAAATGAAAAAAGCTAGTTTGATCAAAGGTAAAATTAAAGATCAAATGAGTTCCAAAGTTATCATCTAGGTAATCCAGATTAGTTAAAGACTGAGACTTAGGCTTAGCTAGGTCAAGTGAAGTAAATATGTCCCCTGAAACACAATGGATAAAAGTGATTAAGAAGTTGTCACCTTAAGGACACAAAAGCCATTCCATTTATTTACAATGTAAAAAAGTCAACCTGTGAAGACAATGTTTGATTCAATTCTTCTTGCTCTTTCTCTACATGTTTACGAGCATCACCATAGATGGCTGCTGCTTTAGCGAGTATGTTATCATTGACATTCTCAGTTCCATATCTGCAGCAATCCTCCGACAATTTGGTTCCTATCAACAGTTTATATATTATTGGAAGAAATATGAATGTAGTACAAAAAATAATGTCTAATCAGGAAAATGGATAAGTATGAAGCTCACATCAAATTAATTCTATCCAAAGTTACATCCCCTTGTGATAATGAATTCAGGTCAGCCTATAAACTGATATTCACCTGTTTCAATATGTTTGTAACCAATGGCTGTAAATGTTTCCGCAGCTTTGACAATATCTTTCTGAAAATCCTGAAACAAAGAATAGCATACGCATTTGAGAAAGCAACAAATATAAGAAATTTGCAAGAAGAGGAAGTAATACAGCACATCCAATATCCTAGAGAGCCAAAAAAGAAGAAAAATGGGGTTGGTGAACTAAGGACAACAGCACAAATAAAGTTCTACTCCTGCACAATAAAGTATCATTCTAGCAAAAGTAAAACCAACATCCTCTCTCCTTAAGATCCTGTTTTTCTTGAAACTAATACAATCAACAATATCAATGCAATGCAGCTCCCATCTTAATGATAATACCTTCACCGTTAGTAGCCTGCATTGATCAGTAATTTGGCTACCATAACGAGGACTGGGAACTCATTTTGATCCTAACATTTCTTGAGAGCAAATTTCATGGAAATGTCATAGAAACCTTTGCTCAGAAGATATTCATATTGAAAGGACCATAGAAGTTATAGAAGGAGCCACCGGTTTCAGAAATTGGCTCTAGCATAAGGATCTATAAGCGACTGGAAAATCAAATGTTATAAAAACTTGGTAATGTGTCATGAAGGAAAGAAAATAGTTGAGGCTTAGACTAATCTTTTCTTACCTGAATTATAAATAACTATGCCACAATCTATTCCTACTTTCAGAAACTATTCAAGATTGTTGAGGTGTTGAATTTCCTCCTTATTGTATTCATCAATTCTGTCAACAAACATCACATTCAACAAATCTCAAAGCATCCTCTTACCCACATTTCCATCCTTTCAGAAAAAATTATCAAAGGCTAAGTATTTCTACCCAAGCACTAATTTCAGTATCAATAAAACAGCTTCATTTAAACAAAAAATATCGATCCTTAATCTCAAGAGGGAAAAACCACCTCACCTTCCCTGCACGAGTTGACCTGTACAGTTTCTCCAGCTGTTGATGTCTCTGCATCTCAACCTCATCAATTACCATTACATCTGAGCTTTCATAACCAGTCCCACTGAACTGTTTTATGACAGCCTGAAATCCAAATTATTAAAATCAATAACGACAATACTTTACAGAAAAAGTATATGTAGATTTTCTAGAGTACACAACAAGAAGATCAAAGTTGAACTACCTGATGTTTACTAATTCATAGAACATTTCCAAAACTAAATATTACAACATAATATATTGATCTTTCGAATGATGCACGTGTGATGTATTCTGTCATGACTTGTGGATTTACATAATGCATGCTGAACCTAAGCAACTCAGAATTGGGATTCAGTTGAGGATATAGCACAAACACAAATATTCCTGCATATACAGATAAGATTACATGGATATACTGCACATATAAGCACATGGTGGTGAGCGAGAATTTAGAACCACGAGGAAGTCAATGGAGGTTGAAATAAAATTAGAGATCTTAGGCTCATAATAAATAGGAGAGAGAAGTTGGGATTGGAGAGAGAAACCCGGTAATTAACTTAAATATGTTCGTTAAATGCCAAGGGTAAAATTGAGCATTTTGATGGTTTGATAGGCTATATCACAGTACCATTCAAAGTCACTTTGTGCAAGGAAGCACTTAAGGATATAGAGGTAAAAACAAGTCAATCAACAATATTCTACATTAAGTTTGGACAAAACTTGTGCTGTATTTAATCAAAACATCCAAGCCATCATAACAATCTTCAAGTTTGATATGCATAAGGTATGCCCATGAAGAACCATAAAATTGTTAGCAATCGAGAATTTAAAAAGGAATAAAAGTGGCAACTTGGTAATGGAGGAATGAGGAATAACTATTTCTTAAAAGAGTGAAAAAAGGAAATTCTTTGTAATAATCATTAAGGTAAAAGAAAACTATTAAGCATGCTTATGCAGTATCAATGAGACAAAACATACAGATCGCTTGGTGATTGAAAGAAAAATTAAAAAAAAAAAAGAATAAGAACAAATCAAGCCCCCCCAAATCTAAGAAAAGCTTATGGAAGAGTTATAAACTCCCAATTCAAGAAAAAATCTGGACAAATATAAAAATTTTGCTACATTAACATTGCATATGGTAGACCAGATAAAAAAGACATTAGCATTTGCAGTAGTAAAAGAGATCATCTCACATTTACGTTTTGATTCCATGTAAAGCTATCATAATTGACCCAAAGCGTATTAAATCACAATCCACTAATCTCTGTTTTTAATGTTTTTGTTCATCTCTCAAATGAACTAGCATATTAACTGACACATTTTAGTTGAATTCGAGCCAACAAGAACTAAAACTTTCGGGCTAATTTCCTCTCCCTTTTCTTACATTTTCTCAGTAACAAAAACACAATTCAAAAAAAGAAAATTAGAGATTGAAAAGAAAAGGGTAAGAAATAGAATTTACTTGCTGTTGCTTGGCTACTTGTTCTCTTAGCTTGCTCGCTTGTTTCCTCAATGCATCCATTTTGCGACCTCTCGAAGATGACAAATAAAGCTTGTTTTTCTTTGGATTTGGATCAGACAAAGGTTAGATCTGAAATGAGTAAAGAACAAGTTGGAAAGGTTACTCTCATTCTCTCTCTGTAGAACTGAAGTTGCTCCTCTGCCTGTCCTCTTTGCTCTTGCAAATCAGCAAATCACCATTGGACTTTTTCAAAAAAACAGCTGTTTTTTCAATTATTATTATTATTTTTTTAGAGTGGGTTGTCGGCCCAGCGAACGGGCTTCGGTATGGTAGCGTTTTATTGGGCTCGTTAGAATTTCTGGCCTAAGAAGCAAAAGCCTTAAAAGATCAATCAAAGTGAACCCATGTTTCAAATGTTTAACGCTCGTTGCGTGCGTGTGGAAATCAAGAGAACAACCGGATTTACAAATTACTCTTATTAATTTATTATTATAATAATAAATATAATTAAGAAAGAGGGATAAATTTAAGCTTTTAATTTTTTAAATAAAAAGCAACAAATTTTTTAACTCGACTACGAATATTTGGACTCAATTGAGAATCTTGATATTAAAAAAATAATTATTATTTTAATTCAATTAATTACATATTTTTTAAAACCAAAAAAAAATATTTAATAACTTTAACTTAATAATCAATAATTTGAATTCAAATGTGAACTATTTGTAATAAAAAAATAACAAAACTAAAAAATATATAACTTTAATAGGACTTAATCACCATTTTTTTTTTAAATAGAAAATAAACCACTAGATGTATCAGTTTTCTTCGTCTCGGGCAACTAGTCAGATGTTGACATCCCGATTTAAGACATCTTCATAGGATGCACCGACCCTCACATACTGGTGATAGATTTTGTCTCTTTCCAGTAGGATCATGAATATTGCAATCCTTAATTCATAATAACAAGATCTGACCTGAGTAAGTCTATAGAACTGAGTCAAACTTGTCGACAATATAACTAATGCTTAAATAACTGAATGCACTTAAGAAAAATTGAATCCTAATCAAGTAAGTAGATGGTAAGTTATCACTAAGCCACCACCTTGCGTGGTAAATCAACGTTGACTTGAGTCAAAGTTTTTGTTGAAGAAAATATTAATTATTCTATAAATAAAAAATCAAAATTAATTATAATCTATAAAAAGAAAATGGAAATGTATTATAATTAATTATATTCTATCAATATATTGTTATCATATCTTAAATTTCCATTTATTTATTTTATTAAATATTACCTTTTTATTTCATATATTTATTTTGTATTAGAGGATTAAGCCATGATTTCAAAGCATTTTATTAAATTAGTTCTTAACAATTTATGTCCATTTGAATATTTTGAACTTTTGGAATAAGATATAATCATGACATATTCATTTCTCCACTCGGCTAGTACCATTTTAATTTTAATAATATTTTCATTTCATTTGATTATTTATTTATTTAAATATTTATTAATGATTAAATGCTGAATTGAACGCGTTGATCCAATTAAGTTTCCCGACATGGTATTTATATTTTATTCATGGATGATTAATTATTTAATCAAAATCAAAATTACTATTACTTTTTATTTTATAAAATTACTATAAAATCTGAATTTGAAGCTATACTGACATTGAGTCGAAGCCTAGAAAAGAAAAAACAGCACCAATCATGCATTACGACCCGCCAAATTTTCACCAACCATTCATTACAAACCCACCATGTCTTTGACCAACCATTCATTACAAATCCATATACATCTATTTAGCATCTTTAACCCATCAGCTGCAACTATTCTCTAAAGGTAAACCATGGCCCCAACCTCTACTTAACAATCAAAGTGACAAACGCAAAGAAAGTAATGAAAATAGACAATATGTATAAATTGAACAGCTTCATATGGCTCATTGTTGCATCCATCCTTTCCAATTTTCTCTAAAGGTGTCTATTTTCCTCCTCCCAGTTATATACCACATTTTTAAGATCGAGAGCATCTTTGATAAGGGTTTTCTAAACTTCGGTTTCAAAATCATTTACCTTCCTTGCTCTATTGATCAACTCGACACTACCTCTCACACTTGTCTCAAAGAGTGACTCCACCGGCTTTCGTCATTTCATAAAGGTACCGCACTCATTATTCATACAATAATAATAAAGACGACTCTTATGGTGACAACTTTTCATTATGTATTAGTATTTATCAGGTGTAAAATATAGTAGATCTGTTTATCTATTCTGTCTTGCAAACAGAATTGATACATTATTACTAAATAAAAAATATAAAAAAATATAAATTCTTTTTCCAAGATAATCTCCCATAAAAAGGAAAGTCTATAACATAGTTTTTCTGTTGCAGAAAAATTACATAATGTCTAATTTTTACTAAAGAGATATTTCCGTGGATTTGCCATACTATTGTATTGAATGATACCTGTCTATCCATGCAATGCATATAACCTTTGGTAGTCTTTGAGATTCGAAACTCAACCCCATTTTCGCATTTGCCAGAGCATTCAAGAACTTGTCTTCCGATTCACTATCTCCAGTGCTCGATGACATAATTTTCTTTCAATCCAAAAACCTTAGCGCCCTTCCTTTTCAAAATCGCTCGTCGAAGCTCCCAATCTACAAATGTCATAACACGTCAACAAAGAGGTATTATATATTTCCTCTCTTTTAATTTTAATTTTCTTTACATTTAACGGAAAAAATATAAAAAATGAGACGGAATGACTGAATTTTTTTTTTAAATCAAAGCGCGAGGATTCACTTTTCATTAATTCGGTGATTGAGGAGAAATTTATTTTTAATAACAAAATATATATTTTGAAAATTAAAAAATAAAATTGTTAATGCATCGTAATTTGGCAAATTCTAGACCACCCACCAACTTTCCCATATCAAAATTTATAACCTGTATATAACTGCATATGCCCCACCCTATCCCATTCTCATTCATGATCATGTCAATGCAAACACATTCATTTTGAAATTTGAATCAATTGCCCACACACACTCCCAAATTGACACCTGCCATTAAAAATCAAACCATTTCCATAATTGTTACTCTCTTTCTCTCAAAAATAAAATCACACAAAAAAAAAAAAAAAACAAACTAAACAAAGACACAGTAGCAAATAGAATCCGCTCCAGGAACAGACACAGAAGGAAAGAGAATCCAGACGCCATATTAGTGGATGCTCCTATGCTTCACCTATAAGTCTTACCTTTACCTGTACTATATTTTAGCTTTTCACAGAGATTAGAAAGAGAGGTAGAGAAACGAAGGGGGACACCCACGATCTGGGTGTTTTTTTTTTTTTTGTCGGCTGTTACCCCACGAAAAGAGAGAAAGGCCCGATTAATCATGCCATCAGGTGCAAAGAAGAGAAAAGCTGCCAAGAAAAAGAAACAGCAAGCCAACAATAATGGCAACAACTCTTCAATTAACAGCAGTAACCCTCAAGGTATCATAGTTAAAGTCTTTTCGCTTTTTTTGGTACGCTAACACATCGAAGGGTTCCACTATTGCCAATCTGTCACTCAATTATTTACTCACTTTTGCGTTTCTTTTAGACTTTATGTATTCCTGAGTTCTGTGAATCTGATAGTAAGTATGTGTTAGAGAGTTCTGCTTTGCCAGCGTTTGATTGAGATCTTTGTTGTTGGATTGGATTTGGTTTGGTTTTGTTAATTTTACCAATGGGTATTTGCTGATTTCTCTTGTTTTAATTCATTAGAATTAAAATCTTGTTTTTGCTATTATTTTCTTCTTCGGGATTGGTGGATTTTGGTTTGTTTCTTGTCGGTTTGGTGTTTTTGTCAAGTTTGGTGTATGGGTATTTTCATTTCCCTTTTCTAGACTGGTTTTGATTGGTATTCTTCGTACTTTTACGTCCTTTTGGAAATCTGGGTTAGTAGCATTTGTTTGTTTGATTACAATTATGAGGTTATTTTGCCTTTTTATCCATGGGTATTTGGTAATGATTAACGACCCTTCTCCCTACCTCTTTTTCTCCTTAATTGCTGCTGTGATTAGTCAACTCTAGTAAACTAGCTTGTGTGTTTAATACTCTTTCCAATCTTGTTGGGGTCTATCTATTAATTTGGGGGTTTGGTATTTTTTAATTTTTCCTAGATGTGCATGATTTCTTTCGTGGAATTCTTTTTCTCAGCGAATACTAATGTTTCAAACGCATTAATTAGGTTTTTTTTTTTTTAATCACTGTTCCTTCATTGAAACTCTTTGTTTTCCCACAATTTTTTTATCAAGACTTTCTTGTTGGTCAAATGGAATTAGGAAATGATGATCCAAGAAGCCAGGATGAGAGGGAGAGTGATGGTGGTGACACTGTTTCCCCTAAATCACAGGACCACCATAACCAGCAAGGTTCAGCTAATGAGGAGAATGAAGAATTTGTGAAGAGGGATTCACCATCATTTCTCTCTGAGAACAGGCCTATTGACAGCGGTGCTGGGGACGCAGAAGGCAGCCAAAAAGTTGTAGTAGAGGATGATACTGTTATTAAAATAGAGAGAGAGCTGAACTCTGAGCAGGATGTAGAGAGCAAGGATGTAATTGTGCAATATGAGGCTAGGGAATTGCTTGATGGAGATAACAAGAGCTCTAGCAGTAGTAGTTCTGATGAGGAACCTCATGTGTTTGACAAGAAATGGAAGGAAGAGTCCCATAATTCAGTAGGGAAGGTATTTCCTGAAGAGGTGACACAGGTTTCAGGAATTGAAAAGTTACCCAAGGAAACTAACGGTAATTCAGTTGTTGAAACTCTCTACACTGTTGATTCTGACACTCCTGTGGTTCCCATTTCTGGGGTTGCAAAACATACGATGGAAGGTGCTGGACTTGAGAATCCAGAGGTTCTGGAGGTAGTTGAACAAGGGTTAAAGGAAGATGAGGATAAATTGCTGCCTAAATCCAATGTTAATATAGCTGGTTTGTTACCAGGGAAAAATGAGGGTAATGTTTTTCCTGTGTTGGAAGACAACGTTAGGGTAAAAACAAATGTTAATTCTAATGTGAATGGAAATGAGGATAATAGATTGACATCATCAGGCACTCCTGAAACTACCCATGCAGAAAATATCAAAGATGCTGAGACTTCTGGTGGTAATGCGAATGTGAATGAGGGTAAGTTGACATGGTCTCGTGCTTTTGAAGCTATTGGTAATGCAGATAGAGTGAAAGGTTATGAGACTTCTGAAATCCAGGTATCATTCTTATTCCTTAGTTTTTTTTTTTTTTTGGTTTTGGAATTAATTTATTATGATTTTATTTATTTGTGTTGTTGCATTGATAAATAATTGCATTGTTTTCTGAATTGTGTTCAGCCTCTCGTACCTCCAGCACCACAATTAGCACAAAGAACATCCTGGCTGAGTTGCTGTGGTTTGTTTGAGGCTTTTTCAGGCTCCAACAGATAATCTGAGGTTAGGATTATTATGTCAAGTCATATGTGTCAAAGACCAGTCTTTCGTTCTTGTGTGACTTTGTTTTCTATTGGGATGAGCATTATGATAATTAATAAGGAGATGGTTACTTGAGTACTTAGATTGGTTGAAGTTCACAGGATGATGCTTATTTACTTGGCTCTGAATTTCCAGATGTTTTATACCTTCTTATGTATCCTGTTAAAGGTGAATGATAATTATTTTTTGTTTCTCACATGCTTGGTTTATTATTTTTTATGCTTGGCTCTGAATCGGGTTTTCCTTATCCAAGTTGTTCTATTCTCTCCCTGGTCATCAAGCGGGTCAGTTGCAATGGCGAACACAGGATTTGTTGTCTTCCTAGGGGATTAATTACGGTTTTCACAAACTACCAGAATTGAGTGGCAGGCTTGGTCTCTAGCTTCATATTTGATATTCTTTTGTAGCTTAAAATTATACATAGTTAGGAATGAACTGGAGGAGAATGGAGGAGAAAATCATCTTGTATCTTGTTTGGCATCTTATCTTTTTATGAAGGGGAAGTGAAAGGGAAAGAGTGTTTAGTTATTCCCCCCTCATTCCCTTTCAAGGAGTTGAAATTTATTACCCTGCAAATGGGAAGTAAACAAATTGCATTCCTGTAAAAGGAAATATTTTTATAACTACAATTCTCTTCTCTTTCCCTTTATCCAAACAAAATAAAATTATTTTGCCTTCCTTCCCTTTATCATTATTATTTTTTAATTTTCCAGTCACAGCAATGTAAATATTTTGCCTCTTTTCCCTTCCCTTTCCTTCCTTCAAAAAACGTTTCCTTTCCTTCCTTTTGCTTCGTTTATGTTATAACCATGCCTAGTGTAAGTGACATGGTGATTCTGTTCTCATGCATGTTTGTCCATGCAAATAGCTGGTTTCGTAGATGTTGATTGTGAGGTGCTTGCACATTAAAAGCTTCTTAGATTGTTTACAGTTAAGGACCTACAACTTTTTCTCCTTGGAATTTCTAGTTGTTACTTGATTTTGCATCAAAATCATCTAGTTCAAGAGGTCATGATGTTTGGATTATCATTATTTTCATAAAACTTGGGTGAATGACCAACTGTGCTCCAATTTTGAGATTTTTTGGCATTTGCCTCATTGTGCTCTTCTGTGCTGTCTATTATTTTGCAATTATCAGTTAATTTATTCGGTGCCTTGAATTCATTTGCTCCAAACTTTTTATAAAATCATCGTTGTGTTATCGTTATTTTCCATGGCTAAATGGAATCATTTGAATTGAATAATGTGTGACATCCTCTATCATTTTTCCTTCGATGCAGAAACGGAGAATGATGGCTACTCCTGTGGACTCAGAAGCTCGCGAAACTTGTTAAGGATTTGGTTTATAGAAGTTTGTAATAGCTCATATTAGAATCTCGTTGAAAAATTTTCCCCAAGAATAATGAGCAGGAAACCTAGATAGACAACAATTATAAACAACAGAAATAGTGATAGTGTTATCATTGCTAGGCAGCCTAGTTCACCATGTTCTTGCTGCATTTTCTTTTCTGTTAATTTTTTCTTGTGTGAATAGACAGGGTGTTGTATTTATTTCATTTTGCATTAGTTCAGGCGGATGCATGACCTTCAAGCTCCTCGTTTTAGTATGAGATCAATGTTTTCTTGATTATGTATGATTTTTGTGGTGCTTAAGTCGATCTTTTGTGATTAATTGGTGTTTGTCCTTTTTTCATCTTTTTCCGGTTATGTCACCATTAGGTACTGGTGTATGAACACGAGAAGTCATTAACTACTGGTGTTGATGAACACGAGAAAGATGGATTACTTGTTTTGTATCCTTGGATGGTGTATTGGCTAATAGTCTGCTTGAAGTAGGAAGGTGGTTGTCACTAAAAGATGTTTTAGACCTTGCATGTGAAGATGGAAACAACATTCTAGAAAAGCAGAGCTTACCTGATTAGAATTTGTCCTTTTTCCACCTTTTTCTGAAACTTCAGATTTAAATTAATTTCTTGATTAACTTTCAAAGCACAATTTAATCAAGGTGTTGGTTCTAGACCATATAAATATTATGGAAGGATTCAAATGGGCCTAAATTCACAACTCAATTTTACTGCAAACGTTTGCTTTTTTGAGGGAGATGTGTGTCTCTGAGGTTACAGATTTTGATATTATTACATATATTTTCACATCAGTAATATTTTTAAGGTTTTTACGTTTATATGCAAAATTTTTTTCTTTTATATGTAACATATATTACTTTGATGTGTAGTTTTTTTATATGTTTCAATCATTTAATATGTGTTTAATTGATTTAATTTATAGGTTGAATTATTTAATAAAATAATTTTAAAAATTAAAGTAATTAATAAAAGTAATTTTATATATTGAAGTGATCGATATAAGAAATAAATTTGGACTGTGCTGATTAAATTTATGTTGTTGCACACCAATTCCTTTTTTTATTAGATGATGAATACAAATCCCATCGAATCACACCAATCCCATCATTTACCTTCTAGTTCTCAACGGACCAGAATGGGAAAAACAAATCAACAGAAAAATGAAAAAATTTTAGAGACACAACGCAGGCATTTCATACGATTAGTGACTCAAGTTCTTCTGATTGATGAGGCACCATGAATGGCTGCTATGTATAGAAGCTGTGTAGCTGAAAGGATGATTAGAAATGCTTCCATTGTTCTCTGCACAAAGAATCACTTACTTTAACACTTGTTAATTATCATATGCATTAAAATTAAAGAAAGGTATCTGTAATTCTTACCAGACGAGCATTCCTTATCTGGAGCTCAATCTCTTTGCAGCCAAAACTGCAAGCATGATTTTACTAGTTAGTGTAAAAGATTACCTTCAAGTAAATTTGAGGTCTCCATATTTAGATATTGCTTACCCCATTGCAAGAAGAGTGAGAGTCCAAGCAATAGCAGCAACTGAGGCTGCAGCTGGCAAACTATCGGCATTCCAAGAACGGATATGGTTAATACCGGCAATTGCAGAAGCAGCACCAACAACTCCGGCAATCAAAGCAAACGTCACAAAGAATCCGGTGGCAGCATTTCCCATCGGAAAATAAATAGGTGAGAAATGTGCGGGAAGGTCCAAACCGGGTCCTGCAAATTGTTCAGAAAATTACATATTATACCACTCTAGTAATCGTAGGCTAAAGCTTATATTGATGCAATGATACGAAAATGAATTTTTTTACCTATTATAAAACCATGATCAATTGCTCTGTTCATAGCCCAACCACCAATGCCTAAAATTATTACATACATGCAGAAATTCAAGACCAGAAGCAGAGAAGCAACCGGTTTCATCTGGGTATTTGCCATCTTTGTGTTAGATGGTAATAAACAAAAGCTGTAGAAATAGGAAAGAAATCGGATTTTTTTTTTTTTGAGGGATTCAAAAGTTTAATGCATGTGTTTTGTGCCAAGAGATGGGTCTCATAAATATGAGATGTTGCAGCCATTAAGGGTTTTCAGGTTCTTTGCTTGTTAAGGCTGCTGGTTCCAAAAGGGCTTCTGCGGGGTTGTAAAGTGTCATACTTCATGCACAAGGCAAGCCTTAGAAACCCAGATTCTTTGTTTAAATATTTTATCTCATTTTCTATAATAAGTACATTCCTTGGGTAGGCTAATTTGCTTCGTTTTAGTTTGTGGAGGGAAAGTGATATTCTTTGCCAGTTGGGTAGGTGCAATGTTAATTTATATAGAATATAGCCCCAGTTCATATGATTTGCAAAAAATAGAATTCCTATCGACACTTTTGGTTGTTTTAAGAATTCAGAATCTGAACTCACCATTATTAGCATGTTCGACAAATTAACTGTTTTAATCGCTGATAGATAATAGTTTAATAGCATTTAGCTGTTTTGATTAAAATGCTAAAAGTTATCTAAGAAGTTATTGATATGAATATCACCTCAGTCCCAGCAGTCAACACTGGTCAAGCCAAAAATAAAAAAATAAAAAGGTGTGCTGTGCTCTAATGAGTAATAACTTAGGGCTCGCAATTACTAAAAGTTGCAGCTAAGCAATTCATGTGACCTGGACTTGCATAGCCCAGTCTTTTCGGTTAAGCCTTCTTCTGGTAATCAGCTCTTCACTATCGTCTTGCTTTTGACCGTTCCTCTAATGAAGGAACCATGCGCCGTTTTTCAAAATTTCATTCGTCAATCTAAAACTTCCCTATTTTCAATTAGGAACCAAAGATTTTCCGTCATTTCCACTGAACTTCTCGTATCTCTCAGGACTGTTAGGTATTGCACAAAAACTAGAAATCTACTCTCTTATCATCTAAAGAACCAGAAATTAGACCAAGCCCGAATTATTTTTAATAAAATACGATCTCCCGGTGTGCATCTATACACTATGATGATTGTTGCTCATGCAAAGAATGATATGCTACATGATGCTTTGATTTTGTTTGATAAAATGACCGTTCGAGATACAATTTCATGGAATTCTATGATAAAGGGGTGTTTAGACTGTGGGGACCTGTGTTTGGCTAGAAGGCTGTTCGATGAAATGCCTGAAAGAAATGTTGTTTCTTGGACAACAATGGTAAATGGGTATTTGAAGTTTGGGAGAGTTGAGGTGGCTGAGAGTTTGTTTTGGGACATGCCAGAAAGGGACGTTGCAGCTTGGAATGCGATGATTCATGGATATTGCGGGAATGGGAGAGTTGAGGAGGGTTTGAAGTTATTTGAAAAGATGCCTTGTAGGAATGTGATTTCATGGACTTCAATGATTGGTGGGCTTGATCAGAATGGAAAGAGCGAAGAGGCTTTGTTGCTTTTTAAAAAGATGATGGCTCTGGATGTTGTGCCTACTTCAAGCACGTTTGCTTGTGTATTGACAGCTTGTGCAAATGTAATGGACTTTAATCTGGGTGTTCAAGTGCATAGTCATGTATTTAAGTTGGGATATTGTATTGATGAGTTTATATCCGCCTCAATGATATCATTTTATTCAAATTGCAAGAAAGTCAAGAATGCTCACCAAATATTTAGCGAGACCTTGTCTAAAAATGTGGTTATATGGACAGCTCTTTTAACGGGATACGATTTAAATTCTAAGCATGAAGCTGCATTGAGGGTTTTCAGTGACATGATAAAGATGGGCATTCTTCCAAATCAATCTACATTTACTAGTGCTTTAAATTCTTGTCGAGGATTGGAGGCTATTGATATGGGTAAAGAGATCCATGCAATAGTCGTTAGACTAGGTTTGGAAACTGATGTTTTTGTTGGTAATTCTCTGATAGTTATGTACAATGAATGTGGGAATATAAGTGATGCTGTAGCAGTGTTTGAAAAAATCAATAACAAGAATGTTGCCTCTTGGAACTCAGTTATTGTTGGAAGTTCACAGCATGGACAAGGCATGTGGGCCTTGATTTTCTTTAACCAAATGATACGCGCATGTGTAGACCCAGATGAAATCACTTTCACTGGATTGCTTTCTGCTTGTAGCCATTCTGGGATGTTGCAAAAAGGAAGGTGTTTTTTTGAGTATATTCATCGATATAAACCTATGGCATTGAAGCTTCAACACTATACTTGTATGGTGGATATCTTAGGCAGATGGGGGAAGTTGAGAGAAGCAGAGAAGCTGATAAAGAATATGCCTATGAAAGCGAATTCTATGATATGGTTAGCCCTTCTTAGTGCTTGTAGAATGCATTCAAATATAGAGGTAGCTGAAAGAGCTGCAAGAACTATTTTTTATCTAGCACCGGATTGTAGTGCAGCATATGTTCTATTATCTAATTTATATGCTTCTGCTGGTAGATGGACTGATGCTTCTAGAATAAGAGTGGAAATGCAGCAAGGAGGAGTTGTGAAACAACCAGGGTCAAGTTGGGTAAATTTAAAAGGAAGGAAAAATGAGTTTCTTTCATGAGATAAGTCTCACCCATTATATGAAAAGTTGGATTGGTTGGGAGAAAAATTAAAGGAATTTTGGTTATGTTCCTGATCAAAGATTTGCTCTACATGATTAGGAGATGTAGTAAAAGGCTGGCAATTGGATTCCCTTTGGTTAGTACTGTGGAGAGAAGTACAATAACAGTGATGAAAAATCTTAGAGGATGTAGAGATTGCCACTGTCATTAAGCTCATGTCGAAGATTGTAGTGAGCGAGACTATTGTAAGAGACAATTCACAATTCTTATGCAGTTTTAAGGACAATTTCTCATGTACATAATCAACTTTTGAAGTAAAATAGAGAAGATGATGAGAGAAGCAGATGTGGTAATTATAATTATTTGGAAATCGATGCAAGACTCTGAACATACGCAACCACCCTCGATCCATTCTGATAACCAGAAAGCAAAACAGTCCGAAAATGTTTTCTACTGGGATTATATATAGCTATAGCCTTCCCATCTAAATTCATGACAAGTTCATCAATATTGTTGGCAAATCCTAGTGGTATGTATCTTCCCACAGGAAAACTGATGTCCAACACTTTACTCCAGGATTTCTGCTCCCCATACTCTCCCATCTTCCACACATGTAAAAACCCACACCCAGTTCTGCATACGCAGAGTTTGCCAAATAGAGAAGAAACAAAGCCACAAGATTTTTTTGGGAAACACTCGGGTAAAAGAACCTACTGAACTTTTCCTCCGCTGAATCAAAACACAAAATCACAGCTTCTTGACCAATGTATAATTCCATTATCCAATGTAATCCCTGATTGATTCGAAGAGAAAATGTAAGGGAATCCAAAGATTTTTTATTCTGCCAAACTATTTGTCTTATTATTATAAACTTCAATTGAGAATTTCCCAAATGAAGAAGAAAGGACAATTACCACTTTGTAATTATCATTTAAGTGGTCATAGCCAAGTTCAGCAATACAGCAATCAGGAAAATTTTGATACATGGGTCTGCAAATCTTTTTATGTTCTCTGGTTGAAGGGTTCCAGAGTATAAACCGGCCTCTTAAACGACCAAGGCTTATAAGCAGCAAACCATTACAAGAACCAAAAAAATTCGGAGTCAGTAATGGTGTTGTGATCTACTTTTCCAAAAGGATTTAGAAGATGGATTGTTTCTACTTCAGAAGAACTCAAATTTTGATTTAGAATACGAAAAGAGGCAGGGACGTCTCGTGTGTGTATTCTCTAATTGAATGACCCCATATTTTAGAATGCTAGGGTTCATATGTGAAAAAACAAACTGGGGACTTGAAATCAAAGAAAGCCAGTGACTGTTCACTGCTTTAAATCGCGTCAGGGATTTTAAGGGAAGTTGCTGAAGTATGTCAAGTAAAACGTCTTCATTGAAATTTCGTTTCTTTGATTTCTGAGCATTACTTTACGTACTTCTGGCTCTGAGGATGAACTTCATCATGTTCGCTACCTCTCTTATGCCATCCATCCTCTGCAACAGAACTTTAGCCTCTGAAATCCATATATATCTACACACATCAGGCTATCCAAATCCGAGTTGAAAGAGGAGACCGCAAGAAAATTTTATAAAATTTTGTTTTGTTTAATACGAGCTGAACCAGGAAACCATCAAAGTTATAAATTAAAAGGATTTGGTTTAATTTTGATTCGATTTGATAATTTGAAAAAAAATTGAACCGTAATTTCCAGGAAAAAAAGGGAATTGATGCGATGTTAAATATAAAAGCGACAGTTCTTTTTCTTGTACCTTTGCAATTTTATTGGCCCCTTCTGGACATCACATAATCGTAACTTCGGCAGAGATCAAGATTTCAAATGTTACACATCCAAGAACAAAAGCACACTATTATACAGCCAAAAACGACGTACCAGTAACACCATGATTGAAACAAGAAATTATACTAACAATGGATTAGGAAATGCAATTTAAAACATTATGTATAGCATAAACAACCTTATGAGCTAAAAAACACTTCAAAACTGTTAACATCACCAAGTTACACAGATTGCAAAATTTAAATTATCAAAAGGTGGTAAGCCAACTAGACGATTCTCACTCCTAAAAAGACAAAATTTCCAGGTTCTGCTCATTCATCTTCCTGGCTACGCAACCTAGCCAGCTTGTTCGTAACAACAACATCAAGTTGAGCAGCTCGCTCCACAATCTCTTTCCTCTTCCTTGTTGACACATCATGTGCAATCTCAGCACAGTAGGTTCTGCAGAACAAGGAAAACAGATATAACAAAAGCATATAGAACGGAAAAATTCAATCTTTCAATAACCATGTCAAGAGTATAACTCACCTGTTATGCATCATCAACAGCTCAAGTTCCTCAACATTGTGTACAACAAATTTCTTGAAGCCATTTGGAAGATAATGGCGAGTCTTTTTGTCTGAGCCATACCCAATATTGGGCATCAAAGTACATCCTTTGAACTTCCTTCGGACTCTAGAATCAATACCTTTTGGTCTTCGCCAGTTTTCCTAACATAACAGTACATGAAAAACTGTGATTAGTCCAAAATAGTTTTACAATCACTGGCTCAGGCATCAGTCAAACATATACATTGGGGGGAAGAACGCGCAAAAGAGAACTGTGAGCGTGTTCCAACATATGGATTTTCTTCAAATAATTAAAGAAATGTAAACAGAGTCAAAGTAACAGAAAGCTCATAGAAGGCCAGCTAACTGTGTCGCAAAGTACTGTCCTTTTTTTTTCTGCCCTTCAAAACGAAATGTCCAGCTACAAAACAAGACTGGACATCAGATACCATGGGCAAATCATTTCAAAAAGGGTGACAACAATTTTCATGCTCAGAATGACGCAAACATTAATCAAAATTTGCAATCTCAGCCGAAAGATGGTGATATTTTAATGATCAACATGGTTATTCAGAACCAAAACATAGCTTGCATCATAGATTGCATTACAAAGACGGAAACCAAAATTCTAAATAAAACCACAATAATTCGACATCAAAAAAACATGGGCAATATATGCAGCAGAGATCAGATGGTAGTGCATGTATAAAATTCATCATCCAATAGCAGAACTGGTGGATAAGTGTCATCACACCTCATTGCATATACCCACTTGTCCATTTAAAAAAAAAGAACACTAAATAAATAAATAATCATTAGCCCTATGGGATCAGATATAGAAAGATTAATCACCACTTTCCATACGGGAGTAAGACTGGGTGTCAAATAGATTCTTCACATCCCAAAAAACCCCACAAAACCATGTGGGATATTGGAAAACAAAAAAAAAAAAAAAAAAAAGAAAGAAAAAACAAATCTGGTAGGGGAAATATAAAAAGGATAAATTGCAAAATAATTCTATAAGGGATCAGATAAAACGTCGATTTCTATCACCATTTCCACCATGAGATGGAAGTAAGACTGGGTGTCAAAACGCATCATCATATCCCTCCTAGTCAGTAAGACACAGACAACATTAATACATGGGTGATATATTTCTACTTAAAATTCTTGTATTAAAATAAATTCAGATAGTCGATTATTGGCTCACCATACTGCATCAAAAGAAGCAAGTGAGACTGGGTGTCAATCGCTTATCATCATATCAAGGCAAATCAAATAAGCACTAAAGCAAAATTTACTATGAGCTTAATCAAGTGAACGAGCATAAAGATTTAGGAATCAGATAAAAATGTCATTCACCAACTTGCATCTACATATGCAAGTAAGACTGGGGCGACAATATATATCATCATTTCCATTGAAACAGTTTAAAGAAACAAAAACTTAAAACATAGAGAGTTAATGGTTTATTGAACTAACCACTGAAACGTTTTTGGGATATATATATTACCTTAACAGAAATCTTGCGGTCACTCTGCGGCCTCTTGAACTTCTTGACTCTCTTCTTCACGATCTTCTTTGACAGCAATGGCACCGCCATATTTACTTACCTCCTGTAAAACACAAAATCCACCGTAAATACTACAACCTACAAGCTGGACAGATCTAAGAACCCTAAGGCCAAAAGTGTGAGCTTACGAAATTAGAGTTTTGCTACGCCGCTGAAGGTTTAAAAGTGAGGCAGAGCTCGGGCTTTATATAAGCCAGTATGGTTCGTATATTAGGGTTTCTACCCTATCAGTTGGCGTCCTTAAAAAATAAATAAATAAATAAAATCAATTCGATTTTAAAAGATGAAGTTTAGTGGAACAAATAAACGGTTGAAAATGGTAGTTGTGAGCGAGGCCGTTGTAGGCTGTTTAGAGTGCAGTCCAGTCCAGCCCAGCCCAGATCAGCTCAGCCCACAAGAAGAACATTTTAATTTAGGATTAATTTACAATTTAATCCAAGTATTGTCGCATATTACAATAATTGGAATCATTATTTTCAAAAATTAATTTAATGATCTTTTTATTATATAATCTTTCAGTTATAGTCCTTTCATTATGAACAAAAGGACTGTATAATAATAATAATAATAATAATAATATTTAATTGTATAGGAAGCAAATAGTGACTCATTTAGAAAATATTTCAATATTATTTAACAGAAAATTTAATAGAATGACATGATAGTTGAACAAAATAATAATAAAATAATTACTAAATTAATCTTGAAAACGCATCTAAATAATATTTTTGAATTTAACAATATTAGAAATTTTGATTTCCTCCTTTTGTTTCCTCACCTCTGTCAATTCAGCTAAAATATTATTTTCAAAAGAATAATATATTTGATTTGCCTATAACTTGATACATTTTGAAGGACAGTAAGATGGCATACATAACCTGCATAATGTAGTTATTCTGTTATTTCCATTACACAAATCTTATCTAGAGGACAGACATTCAAGCAACTATAGATTGAACAACTGAACTGGTATGAGTTTGGAGATGATGGGACAACATCAATCCACTCTTTATCAACCATCTTGACATGTGAATTTGGCTTCAACTCTGTACAGAACTGGAGTTTGTTGATCTGCTTTGTCAACTTCTTCATATAATTTATGGAGAATACCATGTCAAAACTCTCTTCCGAAGCTTTCATATCTCCAACTATTTGGATGCCAATCTCTGCTTTGCATGAATTAACAAACCCGAGAAGCAGTGAATTCCCGACGACATAATTTTGGTCAACGCTACATACCTGGAAGAAAGAGGTTAAAAAACATTATCAAATTCAACTGGTGCTGCCATTGTGCACTACAGAAACCAAAACGGTATAGTACACACAAGACATCCAAAAATCAAATATTATTCTATGCGGACCGCAAACTCCAGAGCAGGCCTGGATACAACTGATTTGTGTACATGAATGACATCCAAATGTTGGGCTCAGCTATTCCTCCCAGTATAAAGCTTCATCTTATAAAAAACACATTAGACAAAAGACTAATGTTCTTTAGCATAATTTATTTTCTGAAATAAATGTATACCTCGATATACTCCACACCCAGTTCACTGAGAGTTTCTGGAATATTATGTGACGAAAGCAAGCTAGTAACCCCCCCAGATCCGATTGGTGTTTGCATTATTTCCCAGGGAGACTTCATCAAAATTTTATGTCTGCTCTGTTCTTCCACAGAACTACCAACAACTGGAAGTTTCTCTTCCTCCAGAAACCACACCTGTAAGAACAAGTACAGAGAACAAGAAATTTGAACAATTGTGGGAAATTGCAATTCTTTCTACTTTCAGCTAATACATGGCAAGGACACATTATTGAAATACACACGAGTGGCTGGGGCACAGAGTTTGGCATTATGCAAGGACTGCAACCCAGTTTTCTGTGGATTTAAACTCTTCCCCAGTCCATACTGAATGAACACTATGGTTGAAGAAGGCCATAAACTGACAACTTCAGGACACAGCCACTGGTCCAAGGTGAATTTAGAATGAAGTCCTCATTGAACCAAGTGGAACTTAGATGTTGACACTAACCTTAGCAGTATCAAACCCAAACCAATCATTATGTGAAAAAAGTCCTTTTAAAGATGCAATTTCTCGGGCAGGGCAAATCAAAACCAAAGGCATGGATGCACGGTCTTCCATCTGCAATAAAAACACTTTTGTTAGACTAGAAAGGTTAGTCAGATAATGAATTATTTCCATTTAATCACTTATTTTGATATTTGTAACATGTATATGTCTAAAACAAGCAACAATAATATTACTTACTACTATATAAAGAATCATTAGTTTCTTCCTTCCTTAAAAGATGTTTCCTAGGAAATTGATCCACATTTCATCTAACTGTCCTTCATTTGATTCTTCTTTTATTTTTCAAAGATAATAAAGATTAATCTGTCTATCCTGATTAAGTCCATATCAGAACATTGACAATGAGCAAGAATCTTTCATTTCAAGCTTTTAAAAACTGTAGTAGACATATCTAAACATGTCCTAGTTTACAAAAACAACTTGATAAATCATGGGCAAGTTGCTGCAAGACTTTGTGCGCTATGTCATAACTTGACAAGGGAGGGAGAAGAAAATACATTATTAAGGTTGCAAATAATAACATAATGAAAACAATTCACTCCTCATTGTTTCAAAGTAAACCAGAAAAGTTTTGTAAATGAGAATTCAAGAATAAGTAACACCTTTAAAAGTGTCTGAACATCTGAAAGTGATTGCTCAAGCAAGCAATACGTTGAATCCTCTCTGTTTATAGAGCCAACAAGATCAGGGCTAGCATCTCTTCCCTTCTCAATTTCATTCACCACTAAAACAATGCCGACTTTGCCTTCGGACAAAAGGTGGAGTCCTTTTTCTTGCCAATTGGATTTCTCAGTCGAATTCTCTTCACCTACACCACGAGCAAGGCACTTCTTTGATAGCGTCAGAGAATCTTTTATTAGCTTGGTTCGTGTGGCGCTGATTAAATCAGTAACACTCCACCTAATACAAGTAGATCAAAAGTATAGGTCAGCATATCAGATCAAGAAGAGAAGTTATAAAATGTTTCCATTGAACTGGATGCTTAATGAACAAGCCTACCATTGTCTTTAGGCAAATACAATACAAGCTTGATAGAATTAACAGCACAAATGGACATAAATGGAGAAGACAATAAAAGCAGTTATTTCTACAAGGGTATTAGTTATTAAGTTCACACTTCTAAAAAGTATTAAGTGTAACATATACCTTAACTAAGCATATATTACATACCATTTCTTTTAGATCTTAACATCATGAACAAGGTTATAGCTTCAGTGTTTTACACAACAAGTTGGCTTCAATGGCTTTCAAAACTGCTTTAGATCAAAAGATCAAATAACTAACCTCTAGGAATAAAAATATCAAACCAAAAAGCTTGCGAGTATTTAGTTAATAAAAACAAATCACCTCTTGGAGGGTATCTCTATATTTTGCAGTGCCTGTTGAAGCAATTTAGAATTTACACCAACTATCTCATCTGCCAGTAAGCTCCTTTGGGATTTTTCCCCATATCTTAACCCATCAAATACATGTTTTTGCTCCATTTCAGACAGCTTTTTTTTCGCTGCTATAAGGCGTCTTTGAAACTTTTTCCTTTCTTTCCACTCCTGCAATGTATCAAAACATGGATAACTTTAGCCACATGTACCAACCAGTGCATCACTTGATTAAACATGTACTTTAAAGACAATGGAGTCTACCACTTAGATCCACAGCTTCCTTCCACTTTCAGGAAATAAAAAAACAAAAGGATTTGTTCAAATCAAAGGTATCAACAGTATGACCAGAAACAGAAAATACTATTGTTTGTCGACGACCACTCTTCTTCCAAAATCAAGAAAATACAAAAAGTTGAAATTGTCAAATATATCATCAAAATGAAATCATACATTCATATAGTAACTTAGAACAGCGGTTAGTCAATAAATTTTATTCTTTAAGTAATAAAGTGAGAGTATTATGGAGTATGCCTCACAAGCTGGCGTCTTTCTTTCTTGGACCTCTTATCAGATCGTATGTTTAACTCAAGAAGTCCTTTCGGGGGTGTAATCCACATTTCTCTTTTAGTTATATCTACATCTGGAACAATTGCTTCAACAAATGGTACCCACACGAGTGGACCAGATAAACCCATTTCTGTTGGCATTGACTTCTCAACTTCGTCAAGCACATCCACAGATTGGTAGAGCATGACCTGTAAAAGATCGCTTCCTCCATTGTCAAAAACATTAACAACGGTTCCCACACGTTCACCGGTTTCCTAGAAAGGAGAAACATACACGTTACCAGCGGGAAAAGAAAAAAAGTTATTAATATAAATGGGAATAAGTGGCAAGAATATTTAAGCAGTAGCCATACTTTATTCAAGAAAAAGAGAAGCTAAATGTAAGCCACAGATAAACAAATATATAAATAACTGCGAAAGGAAATGGCCACTGGATATAACAGGAGAAGGATAACATGAAAAGAAAGCGATCTTTAGATGCTTCAAATTCATTTGCACAATTAATCAAGAAGGTTCCTAATCGTAAAAAGTAAAAGAAATTCCTTTGGCAAAATAGTGCCTTCAAATGTTCAAACCTTTAGAATCACGCTCATGCCAACAAGATCACGGGAGTAAAATTCTCCATCTTCCAACACTGGCCTATCGTCACTTCTCACGAGAATAGTTGACCCAACAAGTTGCCTAGCCTGAACAAGTCATAATTCACTTTCATCAACAAAAATGAAATAATACAAACATTTTTATAGTTCACAATCCATTTCTGGTGTATTTTCTCCAAAAAGTTGCTAAAGAGTGGTGAAATGTGCCAGGATATATAATAGTAAAGGTCATTTCAACAATTTATGGATAAATAATTCAGTACATAGAAACTATTAAAAACTGGAGTCCTCTTCCTTAGCTCACCTGCTCGAGTGTATCAATTCCATCAAACCTAAGTATCCAACTCTTCTGTCCAGAGTGTCGTCTTCCCTCAAGCAGCTCAACTTCTTGAATGATTTCTTTGCCAGAAACTGGTCGTCTTAACCATCTTCTTCCAGGCTAAAATAGAAACATCAAATAACAAAATTGATACAGAACAAAATCCCAGTTGTAAAGATAACTGAACTTATTTATTACCTTGGAGAATCGGAGTTCAGGAAAATCAGTAGCGGGTTTGACGCAAATTTCCCCTCGAAGCCCATGAACTCTAGATAGATATCCAACTTCAACAAATTCTGATTCGCTCTTAGCAGTTTCAACAATTTCTTGAGTAGCTGATCCACCATGAGAAACCAATAATACATATCAATCAAGAAATAGACTATGAAATGTTAGAACAAGATAGAGAGAAAAGGGAAGATTACCAATGCTGTGGAGAGGAGAGATGGAATGGAAGTAACTATGAAGAGGTTTGAAGAGCAATTGTGCAGGCAAAGAAAATGAGACTGTAGGAGAGAGGGAGGTCCGAAATGGAAAGAGGAGTGAGTTATGAGAAGGATGGAGTGTCGAATTGAAGAGAAGTGAGGTAGCACCCTGCATCGTTGCTGTGGCTATCGCTTAGGAGATGAAGGAAGAAAGCTCAAATTTAGGATCTATTAAGGAAATATCAATGTACAAGCTTTTGAAGCTGAGGTACTTGTATTTTGAGCGGGTGCAGCTTTGATCTTTTTGTAATTTTCACTTTTAAAAGATAATTATTATTTGTTCTGATGACGAACGCAATCATCATATCATCTCAATTTTAGAAAAAATATCTATATATATATATAATTATTACATTCTAATTGCGACTAGTACTTTTATAATTAACAACGAAAGAAGTGAGTTTGGAGTTCAAAACGTGGGTTGCACTAACTGGGCTGAACCTGAACTTGATCTCCTCTCTATATCTAAATCCATATCACCGTTTGAACTGGGCCCAAATAATTGACAGAGTTGGGCCCTTGATTTTTGTTTTTATTTATTAGAGTGAAATTAATGATAATATATTGCAAAAAAATACATTATTTGGAAGTTTAAGAAATTTTAAAAAAAAAAACTTTTTTATCTTTTCGGATTATATTGTTTGGGAGTTATATTTTTTGTAAAAAAAAAATTTACATATATAATTCATTAATAATGATATCAAAAATTACAAATAAGCTTATATTATTAATAGCTAATAGAGTTTACTGATCTCTTAACGAAATAAATAAATTTATATCATTTTGAATGAAATTAAAACTGAAAAAAAATATCATATTAGATATTTTTGTATCATACTACTCATAAATGAAATAATTTTTTTTATTGCCATATAATAAATAGTATCATCAGTTAACTTTCTAGTACAATACTGTAAAATTATGGGCTAGCAACTGTTTAATCCTTATATTTGTTTAAAATTATAATTTCATCCCTTTATTTCGTCAAATATATTAATTAATCCTTAAATTTTAGTTTCATTAAACTATTCAATCCTTCTATTAAAAAAAAATGTCATTCCATAAGGTTAAATTATTTTGTAATATTTGACTACTTAGTCATTTATATCTAATATGATATTAATTTATAGTCCATTTCATATTTTTTATACTTCAATTAAGGGTAAGAATGATATTTTTTAAGCGAAAGGCTAAATAATTTAATGGAGTTAAAATTGAAGGACCAATTAATATATTTATCGAATAAAATGGTTGAAATTATGATTATGATTAAATTTTAAAGACTATATAATTTTATAATAAATCATTTAAAAAAACCAATGAATAATTAATCATAAGCCAAACTTAAAAAAATAATAAAAAAAAATAAGCTCAATCCAAAGTTGTACACTTGCATTGCCACATGCGCCAAGAACAACATGGCAAATTGGCAATAATAATAACTAATGGGAAGTGTGACAGAAAAAAAAAATATATCAAAGCTTTCCAAGTAAAGGAAGTAATGATGGGAGAATAAGCAAAGGTGACGTGGCCGTGAGAAATGCACTAACGACAATAGCTTTCACACGCTTATGACGCCACCTACATTATCCTGATGTTGAAAGCTTTTGAAGGAGACCAACCCTTCGTTTCTTTGTTTAATTACCCAAAATTTGATTTTCAGTAATTTTAGTGGCTTCAGCGACGGTTAGCTGTTGTAATAGATATTAGTTGTTAACGGTGAGATATTTTAACAATTAATTATTTATATAACAGTTTAAATTAAAAATATTAGATAATAAATAAATAAACTAGATCGAAAGAAATTACACCTTTTAATTATATCAAAATTGATTTGGTATAATTTTTAATAAACCGAACCACTTACTCATCATAATTTTCCATAAATAGTAATATTTTCCTTTAATTTCTTTACAATTTTGGAAAATTGTTGTACATGAGCCCGAAATGATTTTCTCTTCAATTTTCCTTTCTTGGAAATTTTGTATCCATATCCAAAACAAAGGAAATTTGTCTTCCTTCCACAAGAATCTTAGAGAAGAAAGATTATTCCAATTTCATCCTAAACTCATTTATAGTATGAACATGAACAAAACTGAATCTATTATGTCTCCCTGATGAGAATTTAAAAATAAAATATGAAATTTTCCTTTTAAATTAATTGTATGTTTTGTAATAAAAAAATAAATTGATTATATGTTTCATGGACTCCTTGAATGTTTTGTAATAAATAAATCTCACCTAAAAATTTTCGCTCAGACAGGGGCATCTAACTAGTTCAATAAATGTATTAAACCATCGTCCCATTGCACCAGTGTACTAGTACAATATATATTAATTATTTTAAAGTGCATTTGATAGAATTAAAAAAAATATAATTAAATATAAAAATGAAGAAAGGTGATTAACAATTTACAATAAAAAATAATTTATTAAATGCATGTCGTGAATAATTGTTTGAATATAGAAAATTTGTGAAATGAATCTTATCTGTGTTACACGTAAATCCAAATCAATCTATTAAAAGTAATTAAAAAATAATTTATTTAAAAAGTTAAGATAAAATTGAAAAAAAGTTGAATTGGATTGGCCGAGCAATGAAATTCTAAAATATTTTAATATTAAAAAAAGTGGTATAAGAAAAGAAAAAATATCGCAAATAAGGACATAAGGTAGGTCCTCCACTCTTATCGTCCTCAATGGGTGCTCTGCTGAATTGTTGGTTTTTCACTTTGAAATTCACCAAAAAATAGTCATAAGAAATTGACAAGCATGAGAAATTTTGTAAGTCAAACTTTTCCAAAAGCTAATTCTTTAAAGGACAGATTTTAATTTTTGGGCTCTCAAATCTCGGAGGAAGCTAAATTAATTGAAAATTGCAGCAACATCAATTTCTGGCTTTAAAGGATCAAACTACATCATTTATATGTGCAAGTAATTGGAATTTCAAAGTGAAGTTTGATTGGCTAATTGATTGGTTTCCCTTTGGTTTGGTTTACATTGGAAATGAAATGAAAATATTTAAATAAAAAAAAAAAAAAACTAATTTTTTAGAGAATCTTTGAAATATTAATTAATTAATAATTGCTTAAAAGAAGCGGGAGAAATGGAAGGAATATCCTGTATGTGTCCACACATACATAGCCACTCCACCGTCCGATGATGTCACGTAATGTTACCGTTTGTTCGGTAAATTACAAGTACTACTTTACACCTCCTTTTGCGTTGCATAAAAACAAAAAGAAAACGCTCCCTTATCTCGCATGACATCATTATTTTCCGTTTTTTACTCTCCTTTTCTTTTCTGAAAAAAATTTCTAATAAAAAAGTTACAGTTTGACCCTTAAAATATGAAAAATAAAAAATTTCATTTGGCCTCCAATTTTATTTTCTTGTTCTGTCTATTCTTTTTATTTTTATTCAATTTATTGAAATTCAAAATTAAATGTTTAATTGATATTTAAGGATGAAAATATATTTTCCATGACCTGTCCTCGTTTTCAATAGTCCCATTATTGGCGGAAAAGAAATGACGGTGGACCCAGGCTCTAAGGAAAGAAGAACAGCCCCCCCCCCAAACATAACATTACTTTTATTCAAATAATTTTTTTTTATTTTTCTATATTTTGATTGATCAATTTAATATACTAATAATTTGATAATTACAACCGATAACTTTTGAAACATAACCTAATCTAATTTAATCACCTAAACCTAAACCAACTGAAACTCTAACTTCCCTAAGATTTATTTGAACCGAACGTGTTATTCATGTATATCTCGAGCTTCTTCAACAAAAGTCAGAAGAAAAAATAGCCATATGTTGATGAGATTGACAGATGAAATAGTTGGAACCACTTTCAGTGTCAGACTGAAGAGAAATTAATTAGGGAAACAGGTAATTTGAAATTGAAAATTGAAGAAGAAGTTGAATTATTTGAAATCAAAATAAGTTTAATGATCTCGATCGTTTTTATGATGGCAGCAGATGCTGTGGTGTCGTCGTGGTTCGCTGCACTTGGGTAGGAAAAGACTTTCAGAGAGTTTTTTTTTTTTCATGTTATATATGGATTAATGAATCCATCTCTTTTAGATGATTGCTGGCTGAGCTGAACAGAGACTCTCAGGTACTTGCTCTATTTCTTAAATGGAGTCTGTTTACTTTCTTACTATTACTGGTAAAGAAATAAATAAAATATATAAATGACAGACAACTTGGTTCCTAAAACTTCAACACTTCCCTCTGAAAAAAAAAAAAAGCGTTGCGTTGGCAGATTATGTTCATGGCAAAGGCTTAGGCTTACAGCTTTGGGATTTACTCTGATGCTGGGTGATTATGATAAGGAGTATAAATTATTATAGTTTTGGATGACATGTTCATATATATCAAGCGTATTAACTCTCACGTGCCTTTTCTTTCTCCTTTAGTAGAAGTCAACATCAGGCAAAATTTTATTAATAATTTCAAATTAATATGGATAATACTGGAAAAATAAAAATGAAGAATAAAAAATAAAAATGTTATGATTAAAATAAAAAATTTTAAAGAAAAAATAGAAGATAAACTTGTGATAGAGCTTAACCCTTTGTTTTTGAATAGAGTAGAAAAAAAATATTAGAGGAATGAAAATGATAGGAATTGTAAATTTTTTTCTATATTGGATACAATGAAGGAAAAAAAAAAAAAAAGAAAGAAACTTATTTTCCTTGAAAAGGCAAAATTTTAGAAGAAATAAAATATATATTTAGTGAAAAAGAGTTATATCATCATTTAAATAATAAGATATTTAAAAAATGGTTAAATTTTATTAATTAGGTTAGAATATTTATGTAATTTAATAAAAATGAGTGAAATTTTTATTTTGATTATTTTTTTTTCTAAATTGGAAAGATTCAAAATATATAGGGTTGGGTGAAAAATAAGTAAAATAATTTTCTTTAATATTTTTCTCCTCTTTTTCAAACAAAAGAAAATACCTTTCCTTAAATAATTTTCATAGTTATTTTTCCTTCTGAAAAAAAAAAAACTATTATCCAAACAAAGGGTTAAAATGATTGCTAGACAAAATCTCCAATTTTTTATATTATTTAATTATTCATAAATTAATTGGATATGCGAATGCAAAAAATTCAAATCGCAGAATAAATTAATAATCTATTATTTTATGTCTTGCATTTTAAAGATTCGTATTATTTTATAAGTTGTGTATTTTGATATCATCACTATCAATTGTGCGTATTTTGTGGTCATTCAATAATATTATTATCACTTGAATATAAAAATTAAAGTAAATTTTTAATAGATTTTTTTTAAATAATCGGTCCGTTTAATTCGGTTTGAGACTTAACCAATTAAAATTTTTTGCCCCTTTCTATACACGTGTTTAATGGGAATGGAACTCAAAAATTTTTATCACATGCTCAGTCCGTATTGCTAACTGACCCACAACATCTCGATAAATTCTCGATAGTTTAAATGTTAAACAAATGATAACATTTGTCATGATATTATTAATCAAAGCAATTTGTAGTTTATATGCACGTGTGTATTTAGTTCAATAGTATATATATTGGTTTTTAAATTCCATAATTTTATTTATTTTATAAAATATAAAAAATTTTACTGATTTTTTTTATATGACTCCCTTTAAATTTGGAATATATATTTTTTTGCCCCATCAGTTATTTTTTGGGTTCCGCTACGTGACACGATACGTAGCTTAGGTTAGGAAATTCTCACACATCATCAAAGCTGATGTGGCAAATCATTATCCATCATTATCCTTATTTTGTTGAACCACACAAACAAAAACACAAATCTTTTTCTTACTCATCCTCAAAAAAAAAAACGATTTTAAATTTGCAAAACCACATTTGATCTTTAGAAAAAGGTTACTAAGTTTGGCGCAATTACAACATGCCAAATGAATAACTGTACCTTAAAATTAGAGTATATCCTACAAGGATAAACTATGGCCCATGGGCCCACAGCCAAACCATGGCAATTCAGAAATTATACCCAATTTCAGTGTGAACTTAATAATAAGATTTAATTTATCCAAAATGTGAAATTTTTATACGGTAATTTTAAATTATTTAATTTATATCTCAAGTCCACCATAGCGGCATAGCGGACACCAAAATAGATTTAAATACAGTTAAATCACACCCCACATTCACAGCAATTATCTCTCTCTTTCTCTCTCAATCATTCTCTGCTCTTTTTACTCTCTCGTCCAATCATCATCACCTCCCCTTCATTTAGAGAGAGAAAGCTTTTAGTCAGAGCAGTAATAATAACTTAACAAGGGAGTGCACACAACAAATTCTCTCTCTTCACGTCTCTTCTTTCTTCTTCCTCTTCGTTTATGCGTGATCGCGAAGAGCTTTTGGTGATTCAGTTAATTCCTTGTTTGATTCTTTAACCTCATTCAGGTTTCTCTTTATCTAAAAGTTTGTTTCTTTTGTTTGGATTTTTTGATTGTTAACGTGAAGCTGAGACCTTTAATCGATTTTTGTGCGAGTTTAATGAAATTGCTAGATTTTCTTTAGTTAAAAGTCTTTTGCTTGGTTTTAGTACTTACTGTGTTTATTGATTTTGTTGAATTTTGAATAGTGATTTTATCCTTTCGGGGTCAATTAGGATTGGGTTTTTGCTGATTCCCTTGCTGAGTAGTAATCTGAACTACGTATATGCCTCTCTCTTTTTACCTACCTAACCACCTCTTTTTGGTAAATAGTGATTTGATACTCATTTTCCCTTTTTACTGTCGAAGATTAGCTATTGGGGTGTACCCTGTTGTATTTTGTCTGAGTTAGGCTGAAATATGTTCAGATTTTATATGCTTAGAGTTTCATGTGAATCACAGTTGCTCTTGGTTTGGGCTAATGATTCTCTACAACAGTTAACTTTTCTCTTGGAATAAAAGTACTTCTATGTTTCAATTTGATGCTTTTGTTTTCATAGAAATTTTTGCTTGGGAAAAGTTGTTTCGAGGCTGGCCTGTTGTTTTGGCGTGTCATGAAATTTTATTGGTGGTTGTTTTGTCTCGCAGTAGAAGTCGTTATGCGATGAAGCAGTCTTCGAACAACTTGTCTCCGGGTAAGATTTTGGACTCAAATATTATGTTCATCTCCATGTAAATCGACTCTCTTTCTGATTAATAAGTTTCGTTGTTAGCTACTGTGAAGAATCCTCCAGTAAATATATCTAAGGAAGGGGGAATTGGTGCATTGGGAATTTTATCTGGATCGGACACATATCATGCTCCAAGTGATACTACACTTTTTTCTAGCTCATTACCGGTTCTTCCACATGAAAAGCGTATGTGATTCTTTTCCTTTGAAGTTGTAATATGCCTATAATATTTTTAGAATTCTGACCTTTTCGCACCAAATTGCAGTGAATTTGAATGATGCAGAATTTGGTCAACATTCCATTAATGATGCCTTGTCTAGTTTAGATAAACTTCGACAAGACGTGGATGTGGAAGGTAATGATTTACTTGAGGATGTTGCAACTCATGCGATTGGAAGTTTGCTTCCTGATGATGAGGATGAACTGCTAGCTGGCATTATGGATGACTTTGACCTGAGTAGATTGCCTGGTTCACTGGAGGACTTGGAAGATTATGATCTTTTTGGTAGTGGTGGTGGTATGGAACTCGAGAATGATCTACAAGAAAGCCTGAGTGTGGGGATCTCTAAGGTAAATTTATCTGATGGTATTGTTGGGAATGGGATGCCTCATTACGGTCTTCCAAATGGTGTGGGAACTGTTGCTGGAGAACATCCATACGGTGAACATCCTTCAAGAACACTATTCGTTCGAAATATTAATAGTAATGTTGAAGACATAGAACTGAGAACTCTCTTTGAGGTAATTCAATTTTTTAGCATAAATTAATTGTTTATGCATCCTATTTTAGTTGATTGACATCTACATCAGAGTATTCCCTTTTTGTCAATTACATGGACATAAAGCATAACATCAATACAATTTATGAAAAGTACGCAATCTGAAGCAGAAGTTGCGTCAAATGTGTTCGAAGTTAAATTTTATGTGGTGTTTGTGCTTGAAACTTAGATATGACTTGCCAATCCACCCAAAAAGTTAGTATATATTACATTAGCAGCTTGACATCAACAAAGGATGAGTTTTAAGCTTTATAGTCTGCATGTTCCTAGTTGTAGTTTGTCCATTGTCACCTGCGGTTGTATATATGTTGCAGAGAATTTCTATATTTGATACATTTGTTTTTAAACACTATAACGGAATGTTTCATCGATGCAAATGTAGTGGGTGACATGAAATAACTGGAAGATGATTCTGAATTCTTTTTGAGAAAGTTCCCTGGGTTTTTGTGTAAAACTTAAGAGTAATACATTACAGGGTAGTCATTATAATCTCTTAAAGTTGGTAGCATGTAAAATTAGTTAATGTTGATTGCTTAACCTACTTGAAACAGTAGTCAAGATGCTTTATCTTCATAGATTCATCTAAATAATGTGATTTTATCATTTGTGCATGTTTGTTTTGTAGCAATATGGCGATATTAGAACTCTCTACACTGCATGTAAACACAGGGGGTTTGTGATGATATCTTATTATGATATTCGTGCGGCTCGAACTGCTATGCGTGCATTGCAAAACAAGCCATTACGACGGAGGAAGCTTGATATTCACTTCTCTATTCCAAAGGTTTATATCAGCTTTAACTAACGATAATTTACTTTTCAGCTGTTAATCCTATTAGATTAATTCTGTCATGTTTTTGCGTCCCTTTCCTAAACCCATACCAGGACAATCCATCGGATAAGGATATTAATCAAGGAACTCTGGTTGTTTTTAATCTGGATCCATCAGTTTCAAATGAAGACCTCCGACAAATATTTGGGGCTTATGGTGAGGTGAAAGAGGTAATGAGTGCTCCCATCAATTGCTCATTTTACCTTCCCTCATGCGTTCATTTATTTATTTTTTTTGCAATATTCAGTTAATCTTCGTGCAAATTGTATTCATTGTACAATAGCAGATAAGGGAAACGCCACACAAGAGGCACCATAAGTTTATTGAGTTTTATGATGTGAGAGCTGCAGAAGCAGCACTCAAGTCATTGAATAGGAGTGACATAGCCGGTAAACGCATAAAGCTTGAACCTAGCCGCCCTGGTGGGGCACGTCGGAAGTAAGCATCTCATTATTGTGCTTTGCTTATTACGGATAATATAGCTCAAATAGCACACCCCTTTGTTTTGTCTGTCTTTCCCAATGTTGCATGCATCTTTATGTGAGTTAATTTGTGATATTCAAAATACGTTATTTTTGTTTATTTGATTTAGTTCTGCAAGATCAGTTATTGTTATTGTTAAGCTATTGTTCTTTTGCAAGCTCTGTGTGTGTGTGTGTGTGTGTGTGTGTGTGTGTGTGTGAAGCAGGTAGGAATTTGAATACCTGTTTCATTTCTTAAAATTATTTTTTCCCTTGAAATTTCTTTATTATTGTTGAAGTGTCTTTGCAAATGAATGTTTTTGGCTTACGTATTCTACCTGTCAGCTTGATGTTGCAACTTAATCAAGAGCTTGAACAAGATGAATCTCGGAGTTTCCGGCCTGCAGTTGGTTCACCAGTAACCAATTCTCCACCAGGTAGTTTGAAGATACTTCAAGTATACTTTGGAATTTCAGTCTATTACAAGCTAAAGTGAATTCAATATTCATGCAGGTAGCTGGGCACAATTTAACAGTCCCATTGAGCATGGTCCATTGCAAAGTATTAGCAAATCCCCTGTTTTCAGCACTTTGAGCCCAACAACCAGCAACCATTTACCTGGGTTGGCTTCAATTCTTCACACTCAAGGGTCAAACTCTGTGAAAGTTGCACCTATTGGCAAAGACCAAGGAAGGGGTAGTCTCGTGGAGCATGCATTTACAAACATGAACTCATCTCATGGGGCTACATTCCAACAGTCACATTCATTACCTGAGTCAAAGTTGAACCAATACCATGGAAGTATGTCATCTTTTGGCGGTCCTTCAACATCCAGTGGATCTGTTTTGGAAACATTATCAGGTCCACAGTTTCTATGGGGAAGTCCAAATCCATACCCAGAGCACAATACTTCTTCTTCCTGGACAACACCATCCATGGGCCATCATCCATTTTCATCAAATGGGAAGGGCCATGGTTTTTCGTACATGGGTCGACATGGTTCTTTACTTGGCTCATCCCAGAACCATCATCATGTTGGTTCTGCTCCATCTGGAGTTCCTTTGGAGAGGCACTTTGGATTTTTCCCGGAGTCTCCAGAAACTTCATTCATGAGTTCTGTGGCATTTGGAGGCATGGGTTTGGGACACAATGATGGAAATTTCATGATGAGTATGGGCGGTCGTGCACCCATGAATACTGGCATTCCCATTCCCAGAAATGTGTCTGAAAATGGATCTTCAAGCTACAGAATGATGTCTTCACCAAGGTTAAACCCTGTGTTTTTAGGTAATGGTCCATACCCGGCATTGACTCCCAGCACCATGGATGGTTTTAGTGAGCGTGGGAGGAGCCGACGGGTTGAGAATAATGTGAACCAAGTAGATAGCAAGAAACAGTTTCAGCTTGACTTGGATAAAATAATCAGTGGGGAGGATACTCGGACAACCTTAATGATAAAAAATATCCCCAATAAGTAAGATGTCTGGAATCTCTCTGTTTGTAAGTATCCAGTGAGTCATGTTTAAGGATGTCTCATTTATTTCTCCTCTGCTGGCATTCCCTAGGTACACATCAAAAATGTTGCTAGCTGCCATCGATGAGAATCACAGGGGTACTTATGATTTTCTCTACTTACCAATTGACTTTAAGGTAATTTCATTGAGTCCTTGAGAATTTATTTTTCCAATTTCCTTTTTCTTATTTGATTGCAAATGATTGACATTCTTTCGCTGGTTGCAGAATAAGTGCAATGTGGGTTATGCATTTATCAATATGCTGTCTCCTTCACATATAATTCCATTTTATGAGGTTATAATTTCCTAACTTATTTTAGGATTTAATTATTGATTCCCTGGGTTTGTCTATATATAATTGTTTTTCAAGATAATGGGTTATCTAGTCAGCTCTTCTATGTATGCTTCCCTTAGAAGCTAAAGTTCAGTTAAGCAAATCATATGTCCTATCTCAAACTTATTCTATGTTTTACTGATCCACCTATGCTTCTATTATTCATGCAGGCATTTAATGGGAAGAAGTGGGAGAAGTTTAACAGTGAGAAAGTTGCTTCTTTGGCATATGCTAGGATCCAGGGGAAGGCAGCACTTGTGACCCACTTCCAGAATTCAAGCCTAATGAATGAAGATAAGCGCTGCCGTCCAATTCTATTCCATTCAGAGGGGCAGGAAGCAGGTGATCAGGTAAGATGATTAAATGCTACATTGGAATTGTCTGGAAACTTGATGGAATTTTGGAATTTCCTTTGCAATTCTTTCTTCCTTTGCAATTCACGAAGGAAATTACCTACGCACTCCCATTTAAAAGTGGTCTAGTTGCCAGATGCATGATGAGTTTTGAGGATATGATTAAACTTTTTTTTTTCTTCCGGCACAGATCATCCTGGAGCATTTTCCCTCCAGTAGTTTGAACATCCAGTTCCGTCAGCCAGATGGTTCGCTTTCTGGAGAATCTCCAGGAAGTCCTACAAAGGATGGCTTCAGTGAGAAACCAGAAAAAAGTTAACAATATGTTGGAAGGAAATGGCCCTCAGTCTAAATTGATGTGGCTGTAGGTGCTAATCCCTGCGTATATATTCAAGTGTAAAAATTTAGGATGAGATGGTTAGGAAGGAGAGTTGAAGATTTTATAGTGTTTAGCGACAACATTGAAGGAAGCAAGGACACGTTAATGTTTTTTTATCAGTGGTTTTTATGCTTGAGGAAGGAGAATCACGTGATCTCTCTTGCTTGTGTTGAGTGCACAGACCACCAAATTGTGCATGATTTCTCTTTCAGGTTCATTTTTGTTTTTTGGGGGTAACTTCTGCAAATATGATGTGTATAATGATAAAATGTATCTTGGGGGTTTTCAGATTTTAAGGGACGTTGATAGTGTAACATGTACCGTTACAGAATTGTACAGTGGGTGAGCCAGCCCTTTTCGGGTTAGTCTCACAAAATTGTTTCTCAAAATAGAAGTTAATTTGTATTAAGATATTCTGGACCCTTTTTTCGGTCTGCTATTTTTAAGGCCTTGTATGTTATTTGATGTATTTAGCCTTGTTACTTGAAATTTCAACAGACCTATGGTGTCATTTGGATGCTCTATGGTGCAAAGCTAAAAATTGGACAGAATCGTTGTTTCCGGAATTCTGAGTTTATTAAATTGTTATTTCAATTGCTCAGAGAAGAAGAAAAAGGTCCACCACTACCTTGGAAATTTTAAGAATTTGCACTTAGATCCATACAGATTGGCTAAACAGATCATCTCAATTATCTTTTGGACGTCCGTACAGCCATACACATAAATGAAGGGTAAAAATTGACTCATACCAGCGAGCAGAAAGTTTACGGTATGACATTATACACAGAAAACTTCAGACTGAGCTTGCTTACTGTTGGATAAACTTGATGGCAATACTTTTATTTAGATAAGTTAGTGAATATACAGATTGATACAGACTACCTTGCGCCATTATTAGCAAGTAGAAGATATACAATTAGGTGGTCGAAATGTTAATACATTAAATGAAAAGGAACTGGAACCACAATACAATTGAGGTCCACTCTGAAATTATCATTTAATGAGAGGCCATTTGGGAAAGAGTATGCTTCTTAATCATGTATAAAAGAACAATGAGGGGGTACTGTCTCACTGGAGCAGAAAGTTAGGTAACCATACTTGTATCTGCTTCAGCTTGCTCTCCTTTTTGTCTTCTATTCTCTGACCTCAATTCCAGGTCAATGAGGAAGTAACATTTATTATGCTGTCTACCATAGAGAACATGACCATTCATCTGACTAAGTAGTTTTTGAGAAAGGTTTAGCCCTAAGCCTTCTTGTGTAGAATATTGATTTCCTCCTGCAAACATATCTTCGACGAGAGCAGAAGGAAGGCCTTTCCCAGGGTGTGTCATTCTACAAGCATAAAAAATAAGATGAACTTCACAATTCTGTCTTTCATTGTATCTGAAAGTGATGGTACTATAAACTAAGAAGATGAACTTGACAACAAATAGCATGATCAATATATCATAGACAAGAAATATAGTTTCCGTTAATAATTAGTAAACAAAATTGTAATGGATGTGGTACCTGATTTGAAACCGAGTAAATTCATTACCATCCCTTATCAACTTCAGACCAGGTGAAACCTTAATTTCTACCCAGCCATCTGGCACAGGTGCATGGTGAACTACGCTAAGCAAGATGTCTGACAAGATCAGCTGAAGCCTAATTTGATCGCCATACAGAGACAATGTTTTGATTTCTTCAGGTATCTCATGAAAAAGCTGTAAATTCCTTTCCCTCAGCAAGATCATGACCTGACTAATGATGGCATCTAAAACAATTCCCAGAAGGAATTCTTCCATCTTGAGCTCAATATTGCTGCTTTAATCAGGATAGAATTGTGTTTCAGTGAGTATTGCAATATATTTATAAGAGTAATAAGATGCTTAGAATACAAATCCAAATAAAGGAACCTAATATTGAAGTGACAATTGAGTAAGCAATGAACAGAACAAAACATCAAGTCACTGTTAGATGAACATTTCTTCTGGTGTATAGCCATCCCCCCTGCTTTGATGGAGAAGCTGTTTCTATAAGATCATTTACAGTACACGAACACACACAGGCAGAGAGAGAGAGAGAGAGAGGGGGGGAGATCTCTGCACATTTTCCATTCTTTATTGGAGTTTGTGACTTAAGCAATCAACATTGTTTCCATATAGCAATATTCGTCCTTCCTATCTTAATAATGGCAATTGATGTCATTCACCTAATTCCTAGGTGAGTTGCATTCAAAAAGCATGTAACAGTAATAGTTGGCCTCAAAGAAACATATAAGACAAGCTAAAAGAACCTTCCACATTGTCTTCCTCTTGGAAATACAGAATGTTTCTCAATCATTATCAATATCCACTGCCATTAGAAGCCTTACCATGTTCTATTGTCAATGAATTGGGTATTCATGTAATAAAATGTTGAGGCAAAAGAAGACAAACATATGCAAATCATGAATGAAGGAGACTTACCCCTCTTCTAGTCTTGCTAAATCCATGTCCTCAATTATGGTCATAATCTGTTTTTCACATGCATCACTTGTTTCAAGGAATTGCTTCTGATGTTCTGATATTGATGTATCCTCTAGAAGTTTGTGGGTAAAACGAATACCACTCAGAGGATTTTTCATTTCTTGTTGTATGTAAGCCAATTCCTTAAGTTTAAGAAAGCATACTTGCTCCTCTTGCCTATGCCCATCTATGGCCAGTTGGAGGTCAGGCTCAACAGTCTGCAAGAAGCAGAAACAGCCAATTATAGTCCCATCTGGTCCAGTTCTTTTATTCACTGTTAAGAACACCTCCACAAATTTCCCTTGTCTGTTGAAAAACCCAAATGGAAACTTCTCAGTATCTTGACCGCTAATTCCTCGATACAATAGAATCATAAACTTAGTTAGAGTGTCTTGACCTTTTAGACGACATAGACTTCCAAAAACCTCCACAGGGAGCATTTTACCTATCACCTCTTGTCTTGTCGTACCTGTCAGCTTTTCCATGGCAGCATTCCATTCACAACAGCGGGCATTCTCGTCAGAAGCAAATATTGGTGGAATCAATGGACTAAGACTTTCTATGATAGTTTTGTAATCTCCTTGCAATTGGAGAAATTTGTCCATGAAAAACTTTTCAGGTGTGATGTCTTGACCCACAAAGCACACACCTATAACATTGTTTGCATAGTCCCTACTAGTACAGGCATTGACCACTACATATATAGCTGAGTTTTGCTGATGAAGCCCAAATTTTCTCAGTTTTAACTCAACATTTTTATCCTCCTCACCTGGATACGATACAAGTCTTATTATAACCATAGGGACAACTTAAGACTAAGCATATCATTATAAATAAAGGTGGATTAAGAAAAATAATTTTAAGGAAAAAAAAAGATAAAATAAACAAGAATCCAGTATAAAGTCACCCCTAAATGATATCTCCTGAAATGTTCCTGAGAATGTTATGAAACATAAGAGGCAGAGTTTATGAGGTATAGTGGTATACACATCTAAATTTACGAGGATAACACCAAATGGGGAAAATTGAAAATGAAGCCAATCCCACCCATCATATTTTCTGCTTCCTTAGAGTTCAAACTGCAAATTCTTGACAATCCAATTTACATGGGGCCTAATGCAACAAGAAGCTCTGCTCATGTCATATTCAAGCGCTTCTTCACAGAGCCAATACCAAATTTGAACTAAGGAAGAACATTGGATCAGATAAGACGGCTAACGATGTATGCTGTGATGATTTGAACATTTAGATCACCATAAAGGGAATAATGAATTTGCTACTAAACTTAAAAGCCATTAATTTACACAAAGGCAAATTATAGTCACAATCAGGAGATAATGAACTACGATGCATGTTCTTATATATATATATAAAGAAAAGCAAACGCATGGTGAATAATACATAGCACTGTAACCAAATCTTAGTGAGTGCTTGTAGTGTACATCTGGAATACATTAAAGTAAAAAAAGAAATACCTTGCAAAGCTCTGCACAAAAAACTTTCAACACATCCGCGTGAGTCCTCATGAAGAATTTCATGAACCAGGGACTTTCCTATTGCTGCACTGGTTTGTAGTCCAGTCAACTCCGCAACTTTGGAATTCCATCCATTGATGAGACCTGCTGAATCAACTCCAAAAATTGGCGCCATAGCTGTCTCCATCAATCTAACCATTTCACATGCCACAGAACTTAGTTCATCTATCCCCTGGATCTCAATGTCTGTCTGCCGATCATAGACCATTGCCTTTGAACCACTATCCTCCATATCCTGGAATGAATCTCTCATTATTAGCTGTAAAGAGTGAATAGCATTAATCTCTGAAACCTCCCAAGGCAAACTTCTGCTCTTCACCACCTCCAAAAAAGCGTTAAATGATGATCTTGGGTGCATTCTTTGACCATCATCTTTATCTTCTGGATGATGCTTTGCTCCGCCCCATTTGACTTCCTTGGCAGTGTGAGACCTAAACCAGAACAAAAAATCTCTTGAAGTGATCCTAGCCATAGCCATGCCACAAACAGCATCACCCAGTAATGCAGCACCAGGATATCCAGCATCTGCCAAACTATCAGTACTCAATCCGGTAGAATCTCCATGATTGTTGAGCAGCCACTCTGCAATGTCTTTTACCTGTGATTCAGCTGGAGTTATACCCAGCAACCAACATTTCCCTCCATAGTATAATGCAGCTCCATCACACTTCACAAGATCCATAACACTAGGGGATCGAGTGACAATACCAAAAGGAGCATCTCGGAGAAGCATGTCACATAATAGTGTCTGGGTCCTCAGTATCTGCTTCTCCGCCAACTGTTCTGCCAACTGAAGCCCCATGTAGAGCTGTAGCCCAAAAGCCTGCATTAGGAATTCACATGCATGGCGGAGAGGGAAAGGGACATAGCGTGGCGAAGAGTGATGGCACACCACCAGCCCCCATAGCTTGGTCGAATCATTTCCATTTATAATAACTGCCATCACCAATGAAGCAATTGAACCCATATTAGCCATATACTGAGTATGGCAACCATGGGGTGACCTAAGGGTTGAATTGACCAAACAAAGAGGGTGCTTCAATTCTTCACTTTGAATTATCCTAACAGGATTGGCATGACAATCACAAATCATCCTCACACGATTCTGCTTGAACAAGAAACGTGCTGCTTGGGGGATATCTGTGGCAGGATAATGCAACCCTAAATAAGGTTCTAAATCAGATCTCCTAATTTCTGACACAACTTCACCATGATCATCATCATGAAACTTATACACCATAACCCTATCATAGCCAGTAAGTTTTTGAACATCTTCCACAACTGTATCACATAAAAACCCAACATCACCGCCGGGGAGTGATTGCAGCCTGGAAATTGCACGAACAGCGAGTTTCTGTGACTGCACAGCTCCAGCAAGCGATAATACAGGATCACCAGATCTTGCAGGCTCCAAATCAATCACAATCCCCACGTCAATTCTATGCAGTATAGCATAAAATGGCTTCTGGGTAGTCCTAGCATGAACCAAAATTGGGTTTAACATTGAAATCTCTCTAGAAGCAGCAGCTTTCGTCAATGAAGCACCCGATTGAGGCGTAAAAAGTGTTCTCGCATCCGTTCCAATCAAATCCTTTACTTGCTTGGACTCGAGTTCAGAATTTGAACACAAACCCAGTAATTGAAAACAGTTTTCGCTAAAACTAATTATCTTAAAAGTGGGTTCTTCAATTGCAACCATACAACCAAAAGGCTGAATGAGCCCACCCCTTTGAATTCTAGATAAATAAGCAGTAATTTGTTCTTCAGGTACAGTATGTGGAGCAGAAATCACTGATCTTGAATAGTTAAAAGACTTACCAGAGTCACCAGATTGCTCAAACTCCGCTAAAAGCCCAGCATCAGCACTGTACTGGGCAATGGTGGCTGTACTTTTAGTAGTAGCAGCAAAAGGTCTCATATTGCTTGCAGCAGATGATGACAAGGTGGCTATGCCTCTTTCTCTGCCACTTTGAAACGCCATATTAGATGAATCTTTGGATTATGATAATAATTGATAGATTTTATAAGAATGTCATGTGGATGTCGATGTTGGTAGAGAAAATCGGGTAGCTGGATCTTTATCATCAGTGTCCCTGCCAAATGCTAACTACTGCTTGTTTCTTGGCTCTAGATGATGATGCTGGCCTTTCACAGTCTCTTTCATTTTTCTGTGCGCCCTTTATCTTATCTCTACCGGGGGAAAAAAAAAAAAAAAAAAAAAAAGATTAGAGGCTCCCACTGTTCCTAAACGAAGTCTCTAATGCAATACAAAAAGACTTTTGTTGAATACTTCAGTTCGTTAGAGGTTATTATTTTGATATTGCATTATGCTAAGTTTAATTACAATTTATCTAAGTGTATATTCTTAGTAACTGTCTCTATCTTTCTTGTTTCCATGCATGCTTCTGTTGTGCTATACAAATAATGTCTGTGAATGACAAGAAGTCCCCACTTTGTAATCTTCATGGACTACAAGAACACAAGGTACAACAAGGAAAACCATTATGCCATGGGGGAAAAAAATCTTCAACAGCATTTCCTAGGTAGAATTCTGGCTACTGTTCTAGATTTTCCTTTCACAGTTTCATTTTTATGTTTAAAGAATTTGTTGAATTACTTGGTTGTCATCCTTGAGATGAGTAGAAAACAAAAAAGAATGCACATACAGTTACGTGAAACCCTAACTGTACAATATTCACGCGGACGTGGCATGGAAGGAGGCATGGCTTCTGTTATTTAACGGGAGAAATGAAGGCATAATTTGGTACACAAAGTCTCGCATTAGTGTGACAATGTGCCAATTTAAATAAAGATAACTTGAAAAAATCTATTCACTCCATGCTATAATATTTGTCCTATTGATTTTTACATAAAATTTAAAAAATATATTAATTATTATTATATAAAATATTCATATTTTCTAAAATTATCCTTTTTTAAAATAAAAAAATTATTTTTATAATTTAGAACCATTAACATAATTTATTTTTCAACATAATTCTAAAATTGTCCTATTATATTAAATTGCCTTCTTTTTTTTTCAACTTTTCCGTGCTCGTTTTCATCCACTTAAAATAATTTATTTTCTAATATTTTTCAGGACATCTTTTTTTCTTACATAAATATCAAAGTTTGGAATACGTAGCTTAAAGTTTGAAACCCACCACATTGAGCATACGTGAAAATTTAAAAAAAAAAAAAAAAAAAGAGTTTTTGGACACGTAACCCATGGTCCAAAAAATAATTTGACATTAAACTTTATCGTGGGTGGATGGGCCACAATATAATTTTATAATATCTAACCTCAGGCCCAGCCCATATTTTAGTATATCTTGTCCAAATACAGGCCCATATCAATTAAATAAATAATAAATACATGTCCTATTTATTTATTTATTTATTTTGAGAATCCTATTTAACATATTTGACAATGTCTGTTAAACAATATTATCGTAAACCTAAATCAAGCTCCAGCGTTACGCAAGTTTTGATTGGGCAAGAGCAAGTTCGGACGAAGAACATTCTCTTATCAACTGCGGTACTATTCACAGTTGACGGTTGACAGTTAATTACAGGCTAATCTCAATTGCTAAAGAGTGTTTATTATTTATTTATTAAAACATTAGCAAAAGTCAACTATAGTACTGCTGACAATATATAAGAATAAATAACTTTATTCGTGTTATTCAATTGATAACACCTAGCAATCTTTAATAAAAAAAGTTCACATAAAAATTAGCTTGGAAGATAATTTTAGCTGTGGATATTAATATAATATATTTAAATTGTCAAGGTGTAGTAATATATTTTAAAATAGCAACGACTTTATCAAAAGATTAGTCATGAATTTTAATATATTTAGTAATGGATTGACCGGAGATTATAAATAGCAATGCATTAGTAAAAAATTATTTTATCCGAATTATGATTGGCTAATGGATTAGACACGATTTTAGCAACAGACTACATATTAGCAATGGAATTAGTAATTGATTTAGCAAGTTAAATAGATAAACATTGGCAAGAGATTGAGCAATGGATTAGAAATAGAATGACAAGGAAATTGGTACTCAAATAGACATATTTTTAGCAGGGATAAAATTCAAATTAGCAAGGGATATTTCCGTTGTCAAAATGGCAGTGGATTACTGATCCATGGTTAATTATTTAGAAAGACGATATTTAGAGAGAGACATGAATCGTTGCTAATGTATGATTAGCAACGGATTTTCTTGATTTAGCAAAAGAAATTTATGTTGCTAAATTGCATTTCTCTTGTAGTGTTCTCAAAATATGTATGCAATCTTGCAAGTTTAATCCATAACTATACATCTATTGGCCACCTAGGGTGGTGGTCTAGTGATAAAGCTTTGTTATTCATCTGTTTGATTAGGATTTAATTCTCTATAAACGCATTCCGTTACGCATTATATCTAAATAATAACTCTATTGTTGAAGAGCATGATTCGTTTAAAGTGGGTTTCCTCAAACGAACTCTTGCTATCATAGACTGAGAACTGCAACGCTATGATCCTGAAAGAAGGGATAAGGTTTCCTACTAGCACTTGGGGGTCGTGCACCCTCTAGGGTATCTTAAATCATGGCGTCAACACTTGATTGGTAGCCCGAGTAAAAAAAAACGGTGTTTAATCTAGTAGTCTCTTTTTTTTTATTTCTCAAAAAAAAAAAAAAAAAAAAAGAAAACCATCCATGTATAATATAGAAGTGACTAGCAATTATCTCACATCTAAATGACAATTTTAGTCTTTAAATTGTAAACTAAGTTATTCCTAATGAAGAGGACAACTTGTAATTTTTTCCAAAAATTTTGAAGAATATTCTACATGAGAAACCATACCAATTAACCAAGTCAAATTTAGTAGGGCAAAACTCCTTGCTTGCGGGAGCACAAGGCATCCTCCTCCTAGCTTCTCTTGTCAATTACATAAAACTCCTCTTTCCTCCACAGTTTTCTCTTTGATGTAGTCCATTTTTGTCATTTTTAGAACATTTCAATATGCTTCATCAAGTCAAACCAATGACATAGTATTGCCAATTCTTGGAAGATATAGTCAAAATCAAGTCCTGCCCTCATATGTCAGTCAAACTTGGATCAGTGATGTTTGATGGGTTCCACAGCAGCCTAAACAAGAATTTAGGAATTTTCTTATAATCTATTAAACCCTCTAAAATCGAAAGTGCATTCAGAAATATGTCGCCCTTCTTTTTCGAGAGAAGAACTACATTGACTTCCTACAACGTTTTTATTTAAATTATTTACGTGTTTTCTTTTTTACTAGTTAGGTTAACTACCCAACTATAGCTTGGAAAATGATACGATAGACTGAATTATAATGAGGAGGGGGTAAAATGGTGAAAATTTTGTGGTTGTGTAACTAATTTAATGTCGGATAACAAACTCATGGTAATAATTTAAGCTGGATGATGTTAGCCATTTCATTAAACTACTAATAAATGTGAAATACCCAGATTAGTCTGTCCAATGTATTATTTGAGCAACATTTCCAATGATTGCCAATCATTAGTTTTTGGACCAAAACACGAATTATCAGAACTGGTTTTTGGACCAATTGCCTCTGCTACCACAATTATCATTAATTTAATCCCTTGACCCATGAATTTTCACTTGAAAACACCTCTGGAAAAATTTTTTTATGGAGACAATTCAAATTTAAAATTTTTTACTGGACGATAAATCAAAATATATTTTAAAATTATAATTTTTTAATATAAAAAACATGAATCGCTCTTCTATTTAAATAAATAATATTTATTAAATTAATGATAATTTTTATAAAAATATAAAGATCAATCCGAGCACACCTCATCAATAAATATCATAGTTTTACTTGGTAAAAAAAAAAAAAAAAAAATTGAACCTTGATATTTTTATGTCTGATCTATTTTTTTTTAATTTATTTATTTTAGGCTGGGATTCGAAGTGATTTTCAAATATCCGAACTTATGTGGACCAAATTGACACGTACTCTGCTTTGATTTCTTAATCCATAAAATAACACCCTCTCTCTTCCTTTTGCCTTTTTTAATTTTAAGCAGAAGAATACGAAAATACCACTCGAGCAGTGCGGAGCACGCGACCTAGAACGAGAGTGTAATAGAAATTGTTGTCTCCACCATTCCCTCCTTAGCTGCTTTCTTTCCATGAACCAGCACGTGTCAACTCGTCAAGCTGAGCTGGTTCTATTCACACGTGGCATAAGTCTACTGGTTCATACGGATTCAATCTTAGCCGTTCATTCCCTCCCTCAGAAAGCCGACATTGCCTGTGTCTTGACCGTTCGTGGAAGTTTAGAGAGAGAAAAACAAAACTAAAGTCTTTCCTTTTGTTTTATAAGACAGCTCAAGAGAGAACACAGCTTTTAGAGAGAGAAACTCTCTTAGTTTTGAGCTTCACAGGTATTTTTATGTCTCTATACAAAGTTTTTTTTCTTCTGTTTGTCTTTGGAAATGAAATTCATTTTTAACTTTAGCAGGTGAATTTTTATCTTCCAGTACTGTTACTGTAGCTGTTGATCTCATCTTTATTTCTATTTTGGTATTTCGTTTAACGATAATGGTTGTTGATAGGTGAACTGTGTAACTGTCTTTTTAGCTGAGTGTTCCTAGGGTTTTTGTAATGGCGAGTGGATTTTGATTATTGTTTGGCGGGCTTTTTTGTTTTTGTTTTGTTTGTTTTATGTAATTGAGGTTTGCTCGCCAAGTTCTAATATTTTTCTGGATTCAAACCCTTGTTGACTTTCGATTCTCTATTTTCATTTGAAGAGTTATGCTGGTTTTTAATATGTGTTTTGAATTTTATTAATTTTAGTGAAGTTTGTTATTCTCTGTCCTCCCTCTCTGCTCTCTCCTCATAATTGAAATTTTCTGGCTTGATACCGCCTAATAGTTAAACCTATCTCCTTATTGACATAAATTTGATCCATATTATCAAAATCTGTATAGCTAATATTATAACCTGACAATTGAATTAATATTTGTTCTGTTTTCCTATTTTTGGTTTAGAAAACCATGATTTAATTTCCTAAAAAGAAGTGTATTTTGCATAGCTTTGCGCTATTCTACAAATTGTTGTTGCAATTATAGTCGTTCCTTCTTTGATTTTAGCTGAATTTACTTTGAGTTAGGCAATTTAAGGAGCTAGCTAAAATGGTTATTTGCTTCTGGAAATTTTTTCTTTGTTCCTTTTTTTTAAAGGTGAAAATTCTAATTATTTAATTGTAACCCATAAAAGTTAAATTTGAAAGATATTGATCTTATCGGTAGTTCCTTTGATATAAATTTTCTATTTTCCCTGTTTTATGTTAAAATTAACTGCTTTGTTATCTTTCTTCTGTGGTCATATGTGATTTGTTTAACCTGCCATTCTTGCATCTGCAATAATTTAAATGAACTGTTGCTAGCTAATTTGATGGTTCTCAAAGAAATACAATCCACATTGCGTTATGCTTTGAACTGCCGCATGCTTTTGTGTAGTATTCTTAAATTGTACTCGATAATCTTATGCAACTTAGTGATCTGCAAGTTTCTATGCTCATATATTCATGACTTTAGTTATTCTTAGTATAGTGAGTCAGTAAAAGCAGTTTGTGTTTAATTCTAGGAAAGTTTTACAGGGTTTTTAGTTCTGTCAATCTATATTTTAATACAACAATGTCCAGGCACATACAGAGAACAAGGTTAACGGTTTTGCTGTATTACTGTTATTTACAGTATTTTTCCTCACAGTTCTCATGGCATTTATCTCTATTCTGATATCTCTGCTTCTTATGCCTGTGACACAGCAGTCTCAGCTGGTGCTTGATTGCTTAGAGGGGTTTTTTCACCCCACTGATGTTTCCAAGTCAAGATTTTGGCACACATTGTAAGAACAGATCAAATGCCATCACTAAAAATGAAGACCAAACTAAGCACAGGTTCATTAAGAGAAAAAAATTGTCTGAGCGTGTGTCAAAAGTCTAGTATGATATCCAAAAAATCAGGATCTCAAGTCACAGTTTCTCGACAATCGGCAGAACTTGATGCGTATATTAAGAAGTGTCAGAATGGCTATGGTAAGAAGCTTCTCCATGTAAAGAACGCTTTATATAGATCTTTTGGATGAATATGAAAGACCTTATGGTCTTTTTGTGTCATGGTCTTTATTTAATTTTGGCCAATGTCACATGCAGTATTGGCATTGTTGCAATTATGTTTTGCATTTCATGACTTATGATTGTTTGGTGCCAAGCTTTGTGTTGACTGCTGCATAATGTTGTAGTAATGTTATTAATCTTGTGCAACTGCTTATTTTTCTTGTTAGTTCCCTTGAATAAAGAAATATATACCCCAGATATTGAAAGTGATGAAGCTGTTGACCAGCTAGAATTTCAAAATGAAGGAAATTCTCAGTTTCAGAATCGCCCATCAACTTTTGTGGATTCCAGCACTGTGGGAAGAATGGTAAGATTCACATGAACTGTAATCTTGCTGCTATCGTTTTGTTTCTTGCTATCTAAAGTCTATTCTAATTCTCATTCTGCAATATTGAGCGCTAATTAATGGTAAGCTAGAAATAAATGTGCTTCGATTTGTGTCTATTAGAATATTGAGATTGTTGATTACTGTCATACTTTGTTAAAGGCTGTTCATTAAATTGCAGGAATCAAACCTTAACTGCACATCAAACTTGGAAACAATTTTTTCTCCTGCTTTGGAGCCTGTGGAAATCCAGAGTGTGCCAAATATTGATAATGATACAGGTGTGGCTTCTGTAGTGATTGAACATATGATATCAAGCGACTTGTGTGACTGTATTGCATGGTTATGGCGTTGGCAAAATTGTCCCCCAAGTGAATGGGCATAGATCTCTTTCTTCTTGATGCACCTTCTGTTTCTCTCATAATACATGAAAATTAAAACTACTTTTTTAATATTTTTTTATGCTGAAGAATGGTAAAAAGGAAGCCGTGTTATATAGAAGGCTCCTCTGTGTTTCCTATTTAGTTGCACATTGAACAGCCAATTCTACTCATACAAGTGCTTTATGTTCTGCTCCTTATTTGTGGCATTCTAAAAGCCATATTGTAAAAAATTGTTTTCATGAATTTCATTGGTTGAAGATTATGAGAATATTAACTTGAAAGAAAACCTCAATTGGCACATGTTACGGTACCTCCAGGTGTGGCCATGGGTTTATTTTTAAGTAGCATTAGGTATTTGTAAAGGAAGCGAGAGTTGAGTGACGGAGTACCAGTTAGGTTATTATAGAAGTTTTCCATGGAGCAGTCTAAAGTTCCTTGGAGTTGATGGATATGATTAGTTACTGAAGCAGCAACTATTTTACTTAATGGAAAATGAAATACCCTCACAATTCAAGATTTTTTTCACTAGTGTTTATGTTACTGTGTTTGCTAAGATTTTGTGATTATATTTCTTGTAAATTTTCTTTGGTAGGGAGCATCAAAGATCTTAATGTGCTGGGCTTCGCAGCTGATGACAGCGATGATAACAGAAGCTCGTGCGATTATCAAACATGCAATGTCTCGGACTTTTTTATTTCCGACATGATTATTGCCAGCTTACCATTTGATGGAAACACAGTGGATGATGATATCACTGAGACGAATCCTTTTCCTGATTATAAATGCACTGAGTCAAGTATGTTGTTTGATGTGGCTGAGGAATGTATGATGCTACCTTTTCTCGAGGACACTGCCAAAATGAACAATTCCTGCGATATGATATCATGTGAAGAAGAAACATTAGACCCGGACAACTCCAGCTTATACCTGGCAATTAATCAGATCAGATCGTGCAACCAGGAATCTGATCTTAATTCTGACTCAGATCAAGTAGAAGACTTTGATCCACAGTTTTTTATCAAAAATTTGCCGGAACTATCTGATGTGGAGTCAAATTTTCGGCCGGCTGTAGCCCAAAAGGACTCTTGGAGAAGGAAGTCTATAACACTGGTGCTTGATTTGGATGGTACTGTTTGTTCCCTTATCTTCATGGATTATGTTAGTTATCCGATTGTTCTGACATTTGTTTCTATTACATGTGCCCATTGATTATATTTGAAGTATTTCAATAATCATATCCAAAGTGAAAGAAGTGGATTGGTTGGGATATCCAATGTTGGAAACTTTTGACTTTAAAAATTATTCACATTCAGAATGCACCTTGCCAATGTGTTTCAAGATGGAAGAACCAAACCATAGTTCACTAACTTTAGTATTCTTCAGATGTGTGATTGTCCTGGAATATAAAATGATCAGCTGATGATGAGTTACTGGTTTGTTACGGTACACTTCTGTGCAGAGCAAAGAGAAAACTCCTGCATTGGTTCTTCTCACGATTTTTTGGTTAGTTTTGAGGAATTAGGAACAAGGGTTGAGGGGCACAATAACTTCTCTATAACTCTTTAACAGGCAGCCACATGCATGCATGCATATATATGTTCATATATACTCAATAATTTTGCCCTTCTCTTATTGGCTTAGAATTCTTCATATGTGTGCACACCTGCATGATGTGTATGTGTATCCATGCTGCTGTGTAGTTTGTAGCTTAACTAAAATCTAACGGTGATTTCAGTATACTTATCAAAACACTGAAAAAGATAATGCACTGAAAAAATAGTATGCAAGTTAACAAAAAGATTCATTCTAAGATATATTTTGTATGTGCAGAAACTCTGGTTCATTCTACGCTAGAACATTGTGATGATGCAGATTTCACATTTACTGTGTTTTTCAACATGAAAGAGCACACAGTTTACGTAAAACAGAGGCCTCACCTCCACATGTTCTTGGAGAGAGTTGCAGAGATGTTCGAAGTTGTTATCTTTACAGCTAGCCAAAGCATCTATGCTGCACAGCTATTGGACATACTGGATCCAGATAATAAGCTTATATCTCGGCGGGTATACCGGGAGTCTTGCATTTTTACAGATGGGAGTTACACGAAAGATTTAACAGTTTTAGGTGTTGATCTTGCAAAAGTTGCTATTATTGATAATTCTCCACAGGTATTTCTGTTGCTTCATTTGCCTCAATGGTCTTGCACTTTGTTTATATCGTATTTCTTACATTCTTTATCTGTTCAAAGTTTTATATGCTTTTTGTGTAGGTAAATTTTAATGAAATCAAATTAAATTGGGATACAAAGTAAGAGATCTAAAGTCCATTTTAATTGTATTCATCTTTAACTATAAATTCTAAAAATTCAGCTTGATTTTGAAGGAATTGATGGCGTTTTTGGGGGAGGGAGAACAATGTTGCATAACCTATTTTTGGGCTGACCTGGGGTTGCTAATATTGTACAATGTAACCTTTACAATTTCAATCAAGTTTTTAAGGGCCATGTTTTTTCTTGTGATCTTTGATAAAATTGTTTTTTTGGAAATGCTTGCTGTTGGAATGTAAACCATAGTAAACTTGTGATATTAACCTTCATGCTCAAAACTGGCAAGGTAGCAGAAGAGATTACCAGAGAAGGGGATAGAAATGGGATCTTCATCTTTTGCTTAATAGCAACAGTAGAAAACATTATTCAGTTTCCTTATCCCAAAGCAGAAGTTAAAACATAGAAAAAAATTGTTAGGCAAAAATGGAAGAATGGCATGCAGAAATAGGATAAAGAAGTCTTTATTTAATGCTATCCTGATTTTTTCAGCATTGTTTCTTTCTTGATTTCAGGTTTTCAGGTTGCAAGTAAATAACGGGATTCCCATTAAGAGTTGGTTTAGTGATGCATCAGATTGTGCACTAATTTCATTACTTCCATTCTTAGAAACCCTGGTTGATGCTGATGATGTCCGTCCTATCATCGCAAAGAGATTCGGTAACAAGGAATAAGAGTCCCTTTTCCTTATTAGCTTTGAATATAGCTCCTTGTCCCTCCAATTTATTTTTTTAGTAAAGTTTGTCTCTAATTAGATGGTCTCCTCTTTTCTTTGAGCTTTTGAGATTATTAACTATACAATAAACTAGCATACGTCTTGTTGTCAAGTCAGCTCTCTGTGCGTGTTCCTTATCTTTTCTCCTTTCAGCTGACAACTTCGTTGGGAGCTTTTTCTAATTTTTCTGAAAGGTAGTTGTAGAGGATGTCTGTTTCATTTATTGTACAGTTCAAGTTGCAATGAAATTCATAAGAGGGTGTATATGAATTGATATCTTGTGAAATATAGTTTTGGAAACTCTTGCTGGCTTTCTTAGCTGGTAGTTGGTGCCCTTGCAAGTGCGGTCTTCATTGCTTCTTTACTATCTATTTGCCTTTCTCCTTATGAAAGCAGTCAAAAACCATGCAGGATAGCACTTAGAAATTAGACCTTTGGGCATGAAACTTTCTAGGAACAATCCCCTTCACTTCTTTTTCACTGTTGTAAATATTGGTTGATGCTTTCATCAGGCAAAAGTAGAAAGTAGAATTAAGTCTAGAGAACAGCACAGCATGACAAGGTAATCTGGTAAATATCAATATATGATTTTAGATGCACGGATGCCTGCAACGGTGGAACACTAAGGGTAGTTAAACTTTGAACTTACTCCTGTTAAATATATTGTTAATCCCATGATTAATGTATAAAGCATAGAATAAAATGTACACATGAACTCCTGTGTATGGAACAACAATGACTTATTGGCTCAATTATGTCAAATATAGCTGCTAAAAGTATATTTACCACACATTTAACAATTTATGTGCATGGAAACACTTCTGCATTTCTTTATGTTGTGTTATGATGCTTTAATAATTAGTATCATCAGAATTTTTATGGTCCACATTTTTTAGCAGGTTAATAAATAGAACATTTCTGTTATCTATATGATGTGATGCATAGCATATATTGATTGAGGTTTTTCTTTTCTCCGTTTTTTGAGGCGTTCTATATAATGGGAATGATATTTACTTGATAGTATTAGTGGCTTCTAGACATTTTTTCTTCTATGATTACTATTGTTTGCTCTGTTCTCGTTTTCTTTTTAAGTGATTGGATGCACCATTTCATGACTTGGCTGCATGACATGTGCATTGAACATGTTATACAAACTCAAAATACTCATTATCTCCTAAGAGTTAATAGAGGCAGTTTCTGGCTAGAAGTCTTCACTGTTCAAATTGGCAAAGGAAAAATTAGTCATCATACAAAAAATTCTTCATTTATAAGAGAAGATGGTGAGCTGCCTGTGGAAACAATGTCTTTTTACTAAGGGAAAAATGATAGAAGAAAAGCACTAAAAAACTAAATCTCCAAGCAAAATGACATTAAACTTTTCACATTGTTCTTCACAGAGAGTGCATGGCATAAGAACTGTGCAAGTAATTAAGTCACTCAGACTAACAAACTCGAAAGTCACTTGGACTAACAAACTCTATTGAGAAACTAGGGACAAAGGACATTTTAATTTTAGGATTCATGTGTCACCGATTCTGCATGTCTTTAATGTCCAATGCACAGATAAACTCTTTTGATCATATTTGAGGTTTGCATTTGTCATCCTTGAATATTTTCTAATTGTTGTGTTTCTGAATCTCACTGGTAATTTAACTTAGTTTGTTTATTCAGCTGGTTATGCAGTGCTCTTTTTTTTTTTTATTATTATTTTTTTCGTTTCCTTTCCTTTTTTTCCCATATTTCATGCTATTGATTTTATACACTTAGGTTCATTTTTTAAGTTTTTCTACATCCTTACTGTTCTTATTTCTTACTTAAGCTGCCTTAATTTCAGAATGTCCTCTGGAACAAATGATGTCATAACTAGGGAAGGTCATCTTGTTGGCTGGGAATTTTTAGAGTTAAGAGCAAAAACAATCTTCACCTTTAGCTATATGGACCTAGATTTGTTAGGTTTGGAAAATCTAAGGTTCTCTATCCAACTAGATACACACTGTAGTGTTTGTGAAACATGAAGTTGCCATACAAGTGGGAATCTCCATTGTAATGCTCTACCACATAATGATTTCATCTTACTAGGTTATGTGATTGATGTGTTTTTTAGTTTTAAGTACCATAGCCAGCAAGAATGGGCGCGGGGAATGGGGTGGGGGGTGTGTTGGGGGTTTGATGCTAGTCCCTAAATTTGAGTTTGAAGTAGAAAGGTGATGCATAGGCTGATGATGTAGGAAGTATCTGCATGAGAGAGCCCTCCTTAAGCAGATCATGAGAAGGAAAGTGTTGATGCCTATCTTTCAAATGGAAGTGGGAAAAATGTGACTAGAATACCCATCAGTCTCTAATAACATATGCTAAATATTGCAAATTTCCTCTTTTATAATTTTGCATGCCTTATCTGCAGGTCATGTGAGGAACGTCCTATATTATCTGCTAATGGCAAAAATGTAGGTACGTTGAGTTCCATTATTAGTTTGTTACTATCATTCTTAAACTTGTAGTTACACCAATTTGTAAGATCATGAATTGTCCTAACAATTCTTTTACCTTGAATATCCGAAACGATGTTAAGAACAGATTGGACTGTATAGGCTCATTTGAGCATGTTAAGATATTTAGAATTTTATCGTTCTTTTGTATCCTTTTACTGCTCGGTTGGCAGTTTCTCTGTCTTGAATGCTGAATGCTTGATGTATAAATATGTAAGATTATCCAACTAGAATATGGCTGGTACATCACCCTTGCAGTTAGCGGAGCACAGAACATGATACACAAAATTTCAGTTCCACATTTGTTGTGGATCATGTCATTATTTATTTCACTCAATTTCCCAATTTGTGTCCTTTCAAGTAGCAATATTGGGGAAAAAAAAAGCTGCTTTTTTTTATTATTTTTTTTATCTTCTTTTCGTTCCCCTAATGCCTGTGCAGCCTCTGAACCACTCTGTTGGTTTTCATGCCAATGTGGAAGTGTTGGGATGCATGAACTGTTATGTTGTATATGCTCTTAACAAGGAAATAGTGTTTTGCGGAGTATTAGCTTAATTATAAAAGTCAATGCCATCTGGGAGGGATGCTAGGAAAATTTTAATTTCTTGAGAAGACTTAACTTCTTTTATATTCGTAATGGTCAAATTTAATTTAAAGCTCATTTCTGAAAAAATGATAAAAAGAAATAGCATTTCTGAGTACCAAATTGGCTAATTATTTTGATTTTGTCGTCTTGATTCTCAAAATTTACTTCAAGCTAAACTCAATAAAAGAGTATATGTAAGTAGTTAAAAGTTTGGGATCCCTATGCTAAAGCATTTTAGGGAAACTGGCACTCTGCGTTTTTTTGCCAAATGCCTATTTTGGACAACGTATTTTTTTTTTTCGTTTTGAAATCTTGTAGCCGTTTATATTTCACGGAAAGAATAAAAACTTATTTAATTGCTATGTTGGCACCTAGAACATTTCAAATGTGATAATATCACCTTTGAAATTGTCAAAGGCTCAAGCTTTTAGCCTGTCATATTTTTAGCACACCTCCAGCTCTTCTCTGCACCTACATTCCTCTCTCTACAACAAGTGCCACTTCGTCCTTCCATTCTTCATATCACTTGTTTTTTCTTTTTCATTTTTTTAATCATTTTTCAGTTTGGATTTTAAAGAAATTGTCAAAAGCCAAAAAAAAAAAAAAAAACAGAGAAATCCAGAAAAACGTTTTCCTTGTTTCTTGTCTTTCATCACCCATACTTCCAGGCCATGACATTTATATTTCTCTTTTATTTTCTTAATGGGTTTTGTTCATAACTAGCTGCCTGAAAAGCTTTCCTTTTCTTTCTCATTATTTTCACATTTTATTAGATGCATAAAAGGGCACTAAATGCATTTGGCCTTTCATAAAAATAATTCTTGTTGACACAATGATAAAAATGAACTTTGTAAAATAAAGCCCACAATACAAAGGGAACAAGATCACTCTAACAAACAAAAAGAAACAAAATTGAATTTGGAAGGTACAATGAAAAGAAAGGATATCCATAATCAGTTTAAGCGATAATAACCAGAATCAATATCTTATCCATCTTCGTTGTTTGAAATTAAGGAAAAGTAACAATATAAGAGGGAGCCAAGAGGAGGAGAAGGAGAAGAAAAATAGATAAAAATAAATCCTAATTTGTTATAGGCTTAAGGAAGGTGAAGTGTTGCGAACTATGAGTCTGTGAGAAAGAATCATAGTAGAAGAGGGAAGAGATGATGATATATGACTTTTGACGCGTCATTAGCTTTTCTTACATGTCATTTTATTTGTGTTACACGTTTCGCCAGATACTTATTAAATACGAAAAAAATAATTAGAGGTATCTTATAAAACCTCCTACAGAATATAAAGGGCCGCAAAGTTTTTTTAAAAAAGTAGTCCAAAATATGCATTTGGCCAGCGTTTTTTAGCATGTAGCATTTTTATGCTATCAAATGCAAGCTCCTTCTGTAACTTAAACGTGGCCAGTGACTACAAAGAAGAAAAAAAAAAGTTGTTATCTTCCTTTGTGGGAAGACAAATCCTGTAACACCTTCCTGTGCAATGGGCTTTTCAATTCAGAACAAAGACATGCCCCTGATGTTTAATCGGCTCCATATCATTCCAATTCATATCTGAAAAATTTACCGCAATTCTCCTGGCACGGTCGATGCCTTTAACTTAGAACTGAGATAAGATTCAGGTGTACGGTTTAAATATAATCAACCTAGAATTTTCCCTCAATAAATACATATTTAAAAATAAAATAGATATGTTCCAAATTTCAATTATCTGTCAGTTGGGTTGGATATCAGCGTTATTTCAGCTTTCTGAAAACTTAAACTCAACGCACAAACTCCAAAATCTTTATATGCTAACAGCAGAAAAATGTTGGTATGTTGAATTCCATGTGAACAAATTTATGGAAATCACGAAATCCAGTCAATAGGCAATGCAAGTATGTCAGAAGCTATGTCATCAACTTTGAGGAGATCAGGTGTGAAGACTGAAGACGCGAAAGATTCAATAACCCGCAGTCCCAGCTTCACTAGCATCATGCTTCGGTGTAACTCGATCCTGCATCCATGGGACAAGAGATGCATCAAATAAATTTCACGGAAATCTGCAATGTATTTGGTGAACTCTAGAGACCGAAATTTTCATCGGTTGATGCGTGGTTTGGATTTGTGGATGGAGCCATTTTTGAATCTTTTGTATCATTAGGTTTGGGTGCAATTTTTGGAGATCAAGAAGGCCATTTCCTTAAAGCGTTATCTGGCCACTTTTTATTGTACGATGATCCGGCTCAGCTAGAGTGGAGACTGTTGCTCTTCGTTCTTATCTTTTATGGGCAGAAAATCATATGCAGGGACTGGGAATTATATTCACAGATTGTCAACATTGAGTCTAGGATTTACATTCCTCTTCTATCAATAATTCTATGTTTGGTTTAGTTGTAGAGGATTGCAAGCAAATTCTTAATCATAGAAATGACATTTTGCTAAGTAGACAAGCTAATGTCGGGACTCTAGCAAAAGCTTCTTACTGATTTACTGGTCTCAAATAATGAGACTTTGTTCATAATTGTTCTCATTCTTATTTTCTTAATGTTATTGGTTTTTATCCTAAAAAAAGAAAAAAGAATTCAATACAGCTTCCGCACTAGCATGTTTTATGGTGAGTCTAAATGCCATGCATGTAGATAATGTCTGGAGTTGCATAAACTGGAAGTTATTTTCGTATTACATGAATTGAAAGTTAACATCAGAGCCAGTTATTCTGATGGGGAAACATGACGACCTAGTTTCACTAGTTTGAGAAAGGACAGTCATTGACCTGATTCCATGGAATTATCCACGGGCAGACAAAAGAAGACAGGAAGAGAATTCACAAAAAGAAGGAGGGGGAGGGGGGGCACATCTTATTACTCCACTTCTAGTGTCAAGTGTCAACCTTCCATCCTAGACTTTTGGCCTTTCTAAACAAGTCTAATAATAAATAGAAAGGGATGAAGATATAACCTTCAACAGATAATTAACCTTGTGTTATTGACTGTCTGAATAAAAGGGAAGTCATTGAATAGTGCAGAACGCAAAAGGCATTATAATAGGGATCATATTGCATCATCAAACATATAATGGACATAGTCATATCAAATATAAGCCACATTTGTGATGGCCTAGAGTAGAGGTTAATACAGAGAAGCTAGGAGATCCAACATAAAGTAAATTCAAGCAATCAATACAACCATAACCAAAACAACAACAACTAAGCCTTTAAACCCAAACCAGTTGGAATCTTCTATATGAATCCTTCATTTCTATTCTGCTCTATTCATAACTAAGTCAATAATAATAAAAAAAAGGATAATAATCAAAGACAAGGTTTATGCTATCATGGGAGGAAAAGATGAAACTTTTTGGAAATTTATCAACAATGGGAAAACACTCATACACTAGAAAGCAAAGATCTTCAACAAATTAGCTTCATTTTCCAGGACTCGGACAGTTATTGCATACGTACCAATGTAAATCTTGCTTGAATTTGACTGCTATACTGTGATACTAATGATGGCAATTTGAACATATCATGCCAATTTCATTGTATTAAAGATAGTTCATTTCATCAATGTCATACTTAAAATCATGCTGGCTCAGGTTCTAAATTTGAACATTTTGTGATGCCATGTTCCAACTACTAAACGCTTCTGATGTTGTCATAGAGGTGTGAAGATAAAAGTCAATACCAACAACACCATAGAACTGTCACATCAGTCTCAGTAATTGAACATATGCTCTTTATGGTTTAAATAATAATGGCATGGTTGACTTCAGAAACGTTCATACACTCACCTGAGCCTGTGATGTGTTATTTTGCTTCTTGGGCAATTCTCGGTCTTGTCCTTGTTCATGTGGATGCTGTTGTGGTAAGGCTGTTTTTTGCTGGTGATAGTGTTGCTGTTGTAGCCATAACTGCTGTTGTTGCACTTGCTGTTGTTGGTGAAGATAGAGTAGATGCTGCTGCTGATAGGATTGCTGCTGCAATTGATAGGCTTGTTGCTGTTGCAGTTGTCCTTGTTGCATCAGTCCTTGTTGTTGCTGGAGTTGTTGCTGCTGCTGCGGTTGCAGCTGTTGTCCTTGCTGTTGTTGTTGCATTTGTATCAACTGCTGTTGATATTGTTGTTGACGGAGCTGCTGTTGATATTGTTGCAAGAGCTGCTGTTTGTTTGGCTGTTGGTGTTCCAGGAGCTGCTGTTGTTGCCAAAGAAGCTGCTGTTGCTGCTGGTAGTAATACTGTTGCCACATTTGGTTATACGTTTGGTTATTTTGTGCATTGCCAGGTTGCTCGCTACTTTGTATGGGATGTTGAGTCATCTGTGGTTGAGGATACGAAGCAGATTGTACAGGAGGTTGAGACTGACATGCAGGGGAAATACTCTGCTGTTGCATATTATAAACTGGCCAAGCTTGAGGTGTAGCTTGATTAATATGAACAGTAGATGCTGGATACTGACTTTGTACTTGGCCAGCTTGCTGAACTTGCAGATCTCGTGAAGACCAAGGTTGAGATGCATAATCTTGATTCATGTGAATTTGAGGTTCTTTTCCATCTCGCATGTGTGTTCTTTGTGGGGAAGACTGCCGCTGTTTTTGCTGTCTTTTATGAGAATGCCCACGAAACCCAAGCTTGGAGTCTTGGTGAGATCTGTCAGGATTAGTCTTTTGATGCCAGTTTCTACCATCATCTGCCATTTTCTGTGGTTGCAGAAGTTCCTGTGCTTTGTCCTGATAGCTTGCAGAAGATGTAGGACTGACATATCCAATATTTCTTTGGGCAGACACAGCTGCTCGACTGCTCCCTGGGCTCGATATAATACGATCACCATCAGCATTCTGGCCACAGTCTGACATATTTTCATGTGACACACTATTTTTCTGAGGAGCTTCACTATTTGGCATACTTCCATCAGACAAGCTAATTTCCCGATGAGCTCCAGAATCAGAAGATGCAGGACTGATAGAATCTGGAGATTTGGCATTCTCATTATCCAAGGAAAGTCTCTCCAGTGAAGGCGGCTTCAAATCCAGTTCAGGTTCATGGTCATACTCTATCTGAACATCATATACCCCGCGAAATTCCATAGAGGGTGGAGTAGTTTCTGCATCATTTGCAGCTTGATGTTTCAAATCAAGAGATGGATTTGATTCAAGAACATCTTTCTCAGACAGCTCTGGCACACCGAGAGATCCTTGATGCACAATCTCATCTACATTATTGTCAGATTCTGACTGATGCAGTTCAACTTTTGTCTGATGTACACTCACCTGATCAGTTTCTGATAACTCCTTTACAATTTCCAGCAATGCTGGCTCCTGGAAAGGTACCTGGTCACCTATTGTATCTTGTTTTCCCCCCAGTGGCGATTTCTGGTCTGAGACCTGGTCAGTGGGAGGATGGGCAGACTTGGTATCATGATTTTTGGGCAAGGACAGTTCCTCCTCCTGTACTGATGACTGCATCAGGTAGTCAGAACTGCCATCTCCAGAAGGATGAATATCCAGTCTGACAGGGATTTCTGCTTGTGCCTCCATAACTATTTTCCATTTTTTTGTTCCTGTAGCAGGATGAAACAAAGTAGCCCTTACAGACTGTGGGAACAATCTGATGTGCCGATTCCATGCCTTTCTTACATCATGGATAGATCCACATAGATCAACAAACTGTTGTCAAATAGATTTTGTTATTGGAAAGGTTTGAATATATGCTAACAATAACTCTGTAACAGTGCAATGGTTTAGAAATTATGGGTCAGTTAAGGCACTTGACATCCTTTAATGCACATCTACGATAGAGTTATATTTTAGCATTGATGAGTCATTGAGAAATTACAAAATGAAATGAGCTTCAATGATATTTAAAAAAAAAACATTATGCACGAAATTTAGAAGGAAACAAGAAATAGTGCTCCTTTCTCATATGAGCTCTGTACAAAATTTTGGATATGGAATTTACTGTACAAAAGGAAGAGTCCTATCCTTATGTTTGTCAAAGAAATATAAAATGTATGCATATATATAGAAGAGGATTGGTCAGCCACCGATAAAGCTGCTACTTTTCTGCCATATGGATTATGCATTGAATGTCTTGTTAGCATTTACTTTTACAATTTATTATTGTTTGTATTAAATACGGAAGTTCAAATGATAGTTATAGGTTCATTCTATGTGAGAATAAGGATTAGTTTATAGGCAGATGCTGCTTTAAAGGCTTTCAAGGCTTTCACAAATAGGGAGTGTTAAAAGAAATATTTGAAAAAAAAAAAGACACTTAAATGTAATGTTAAGCCCACAAGTCTGCTCCCCCTTATCCCCTATCATCCAAACATAAAACTATTGGCTTTACAAATGATGCTTTCCACTTGAGCTGAACCAAACCCCAGGTTTTTCATTGAACTTGTTTGTACTTAACATCTTTTTTTTCACTGAAATCACTGAAACAGAAAGACAAGGATTTACATGACACGCCAAATTGTCATTTGCCACAAACACAGAAAGAGAAACTTGTAATATTTTTGTCTCAGACCAGCAGAAAGGAAACAGAAATATGAAGGTAGATTGAATTTCTAACCTCTAGATAGAGTTTTGATATTTCCTCCCCATCTTTCCCACTCAAACCTAGAGATATAGCATTTGCTACAATGGTATCTACCATGTTCATATGCCTTATCCCTCCATGCGATATTGCAAATTTTATTAACTCCTGCAGAAGAAACAAACTAACAATAAACAACTATTTAAAGCTCATAATTCCAATAGAAATTTTAACACTTTCCATATGCAGAGAAATAATTGAGAAAAGAGCAAATTCAAGTGTTTTTTATGCTAACGTTGCTATCCTTATTCAGTAGTCAATATGCTTATATAAAAAAGAAGATATACCTCTATAAGTAATTTACTGTAAGGCGCATGCTTGATTCCATCTATCAAGATATCTCTGGCAGCATCTTCACTATCAGTATTCTGCAAACCAAAGGAACAGTTGGAAAATAAACATTCACTAAAGCAAAAAAGAAATGGGCAATGTGGCATGCACAATAGCATAGTTTTGATGTTGTTTGCAAAACCACACACCATATTAACTTAAAACAAGTTTAAGATATCAAGACCTCAAGTATTGTTTATTCTTTTTTTTTTTTTTTTTTTTCGTATGTCAAATAGAAGATATAAACAATAAAGCTTTCATTTTTATGTCTTTGGTCTTTTTACTAATTCTATTTATTATATTATATAATAATTAATATATAATTCATACGATTGATATACAAATTATTAATATATAATTCATATTATTCATATAATTAATATACTTAATATATAGGAAAGCCTTACATCTTGAAATTAATTCATCAACTCAAGTGCATGCTCACAAATATAATGTTCTAACAGTTCAGATGGAATTTTTTCCCTTTTTTTGTCAGGAAAGATTTATTGGGATACCAGAAGAAAAAAATGACTACAAGAAAAACACATCTGCTACAAAAAGTGCATCATAAATTGTCAATGAGAAGTACCGGTGAATAGATGAAAAACCTACCATGTATTGAAGTCGAGAAAAGTGAACATACAAAATAGGAAGGACATGCCACTTTTCCTTCATTTTAGCCATTTCTAGTGCTTCTTCATATATATTAGAAGCTGCCAGGAAATTCCCCTGACCAAGTAAGAAAAACATCCATATTGGATACTATATAGAAACACGTTCAATTGAACATAATTTTTCTAGTAAAAAGAATGATAAATGGATTACATACGGTGCGCTTTTCCATGTTAGCTCTCATTACAACATTTTCAACAAATTCTGAATCTGATTCATTGTTGCACTGAAGAAAGGCAGAACGGGCACTAGACACATCTCCTATGTGCTCCTTAAACCTGGCATTGAACAGATGAATCACTGACACCCTCTGCAATGAATATACGAGTGGGGCCATAAACATCTCCAGTCATGTACAAAGGAATCGAGTCAAAGCATCCTATAGAATCAACCAATAGTTTCAGTATGACACAAACTTGAACTGAATGACAAGCGCATCTGAAGAAATTCCGACACAAGATTCTGTTATTTCCATATTTTAATTCCATGGTGTTGAAATTTTGCGCAATATTTACCAAAAGAACTAGGCAATTGTTCAGGGTGGTGAAATTAAAATATAAATCCAATAACATTTAGTAAACAGCTGCACAGCCCCCCAAACTTGTAGAGAAATTCTATTTTGGAAGAATAATTTGCTTTACAAAAAGAAAAAGACCATCATGGAAGGGCAAAATTCTAGTTAAGAAGATATACACCTTCAGAAAGTTTTGTGTCACTCGGTCCAAAGCAAAGTTCGCTATCTCTCTTCCTCCCTTACTTTCCATGAACTCCACGTAACGCATCCAGAAGTCCGGGTAATTAGCACAAGGGATTAAGCATCTTTCGTAAAGTCTAACAGCCTGAAATCAATGAAAGTAAGGAATTTTACACCAAAACAAAAGGTAGGTGGATTCTGAAGAGGCAGCAGAAAGGTGTAACACCATACCCAGTCAAAATCTCCATGCGACTCAGCAAAGTCCAGATAGTGATGCCAGTTTTCCAATTGATTGACATCAAGTGGTTTGACATGGAAATAAGATCTCTTAATACGAGTTTCATAGCAACTTATTTTTTCATTTAACTGAGATGCGTGATGAAAAAACTGCTCTCCAACAGATATATATCTCCGAAGTGCTTTCGACCTTTCTAAGGCAGCAGACGGATCTAGAAGGTCCTTAATGATGCAAGAAATGTCACCTTGGTTAGAACATATAGAAGCTTCACTATCAAACATGGGTTCTGCTGATACCGTCGTGTTCAAAAGCCCATGAGATTCCATTTCGTCTTTCCATATTTCTGCCAACTTTTTAAAACTGAAGGGACAATGATTTTTTGTCCAGTGAGTACATTATATTCAAATAATAGCATATCATCCGACAAAACAAGGAGAATTAGACTGAAAACTTTGAAAATGTATGTCAAGGGAACAAAAATAATGTTAAAGAAATCAAGTGATGAAATTTAACCCTCAAATGTGGATTTTTTTTGTTTTGAATATATTGCAAAAGGAAAACAAAAGAAAAACCTTGAAATTTTCCTTTAAAATATCTCTCCAAATTCTCTCATTTGAAAATGATGTTTACCACCCAATATAGTAGTCAAACCTAGTTCTATAAATTTATAAATTTTTACCTCATGCATAATGAGTGGGCAACAATCTGGCTGTTACTCAATCTCTAAAAACAACAACTGGAATGTAGTTCGCTATTTGTCTATGCCATTGTTATCTTTTAAGTGTTTAGCTCATATATATTGCTGAATAAATGAACAAAAAGAAAACGAAATCTTTGATGATAAATTTTGAATGTCTAGAGTTCAAAAACTCTTAAATACTCTAAGAAAATAGAGAGAGAAACTCAGATGAGAAAGGCATACCTATCATAATACCGATGCAACTTTTTGGTTGGAAACCTCAATGCTTGAATGTAAATATCAGCTAGGAAGCTCCAATGCTTAAGAGAGAACTCAAACTCGATGTATTTATCCCACAATGTATGGCATAAATAATCCTTTCCAACAAAGGATAAGGCTCTTTCGAACAATCTGTTTAGATAATGTTAGAGAAAACTGTTAACTGAACTAAGCAGAAAATTCATGCCCTATTGAGAAGATCTGGGCATTAAAAACTGTATGGCACCAGAAATGACAGCTATGCATTAAAATGCAGATTAAACTCATGGGTTCGAAAACTATTTCTTAAAAATTTTATTCTGGCACATAATCTTACAAAAGAATACTTCCTCAGTCCCAAAAAGATTGTCACATTTCTTTTTCTACAAATTTTAAGAAAATGCATTAATGTAGTGATAATTTATTTGTTTCTCTTTTTTCCACCCTTATTCACATAAGATGTCATTAAATGCAACTATATGTAAAGAGAATTTATTGAAGGGAAAAATAGGGGGAAAATAGGGTTTAAATGCATATTATAAATAAAAGTAGACAATTATTTTGGGACACCCCAAAATGGAATAGTGAATGATTTTTATGGGACAAAGGGAGTATTAACTTCTTTAGAAAAATTAAACAGTTTTAACACATGCTTTCGGGCAATTTCATGATATAAAAATTTATTTGCTCCGAATGATTCTGGTAAACCAGTGAGTTAAGTTCCTATTTGACATTTTCCTAATGTGTCTAATTGTATTAAAATTATGATCAGAGCGCTAACAAATAACAATGAACTCAAAAATACAAGCATTTTTTTGTTCAATGTGAAAATTATTATGGATTAAATTATAAGAAATTTTTCAATTCGAGAGTGAATATCTGTGAATGATGTGGATATCATTTGAAAATGCTTGGGAGCATATACGCCAATAATGAAATGGTAGAATCTGAGTGATATGAACATAGGCCCATAATTGAGGGCATACGCAATCCATCTGGCAACTGAAGGCATCTATACTTAATAATTGATAATGCAATCCGATATGTAAATAAATCTATGAACATTAACTTGATGCCGAGTTGTTTACACATAGCTGCGAATCTAGATCAGAATCGAGAAATTATTATTTGTAGAATCGAGAATTGAATTGAATTGCAAAATTCAGTATAACCTTTCAAAACTAATTAAAAATAACATATATACATTTATAGATATATTTCATATTAATTTTATGGAAAGATACTAAATATTCAATTGCACATAATTGTAAATAAATGTATTTAAATTCCAAATTATATAGTAAAGACAAAATAAAAAAGTGCACCTAATGACTTGAGTAGTTCCCAAATTAAAAATATCAAACTACTAAGTTAAATTTCTTTTTTCGAAAAAAAAAAAAGAACTTAAACTATCAAGCCATTAAATTTTCTATTCAAATGCATATAAATCGCAGTCCCTCATCATCTTCACTTTCCATTATAACCATATCCTATTGCTGTTCTTCCTCTACTTATCTACTTGTTTTGTTGGGAATGAGAATCGACTCAAATCGAATGCTCGTATCACATGAGTCATAAGATTCATATTCAATTTCAATTCACCTATAAGATTGGTATCGTTGTGCATGAAAATTGAATAGAATTACAAGATTCGAATCGTGAATCATAAAATTCTAATTACATTAGTTTTAGTTTCATATCTAAGAGGCAACAGTTTATATATAATCTCTGAACCATGTACAAGAAAAAGGAGCTGATTCTTTTTCTGAAGCAGGATTAGGAACAGGGACAGGTTATTGTAGCATTAGCAACACAGAAGTGCCAGAATAAGTGCAGCCAATAATTGACTTAGAAGCCAAATTCAGAGTTTTATTTTAATTAAGATTACCTGCGAACATCAGATGGATTTTCAAAAACTGCTCTCCCAAAATTACAGTAGTCAACCCACACATCAATAGAATAAGTTGCTAATGAGACAGCTCGCTCAAAGACTTCAAGAACCTTGTCGATAGTGCATAGGCGTATCTTGTGATTAAAATACTTCCTCCAATAACCACAGCACAGAGGAAACTCAGACAAGAAAGCGTCATACACTAAGCATATTGTTTCTATATTTTCCTGCACAATTTTGCAGAAGAGCTTTGATTCCATTCGTCAAATCAATAACCAGTAAGCAGCATCAATAAATCACACTGAAACTTAAGTGGTGACAATTTTGAAATTAGAATAGAAACGCATGCAAAAGTGAAGCCATCTCATCAAAGTAACAAATAAAGTGAGGCCTAAAGATAAGTTAAAAGAGTGAGAAAAAATTTATTTGGAACTTACAGGATAAGTTTTCTCAATCTCTGCTATAAGTGAAGTCCACTCATCAAAGTCTAATGAGCCATTAGCAATAACTTGACGTAGTTGGATATTGTCCAAAACAACTGTGTCAACAAAAGCAAGCTATTGCATCACTTATTCAGGTAACCAAGCAATTCACAAATAAAAGCATTGTCCAGCAGTTTAAAGGATGAGATGATAAGACAAATTAAGGAAAAATAAAAGAATCAATTGCAATAATTGCATTTAAACATCCAAAGATTAAGGAAACATAGAACTTTGGAACAACGGAAATCACCCAGCTTCTAAATAATTCAAAAGTTTCGTATTTTTGCAGAGAAAAACAACAAATTGATGCATCCATTGCAGAGACAAAACTCGGCTTAGCACACAAACTAGCAATAGAGACCGAGATATAGATAATGTTTACCAGTAGCTTCCCCTTCCATTAAGTGACGCTTTATTTCAGCGTTTGAAATTTGTTCCTCCATCTCTTCGACAAAACCGATCTTTACAAGTTGTTTCGATTTTGTTTCTATACATCCGACTGAGATACAGAGAGCTTTTTCATCAGTCAGGCTATGGCATTTAGATTCACGAAAACAGGGCCGAAATGAGCCGAAAAACTTAAGGCCCCCCTGATCAGTTACTAGGCCTTTCATAATCAGGTCCAAGATAAGCCCATCGATTTGTATGTTAGAATTGGACATTTTTCTTGTTTATTTTATGGGCCTATTTATCGAGTAAGCAAACCTGGCTTTGTAATGAGCCAAGCCATTCGTTGGTCGTTTCAGGTTCGACCTCCAAAAAAAAAACTAATTTCAACTCGTTTGATAAGTTTAAGGAGTTAAGTTGAAGAACATTTATCACAAGTTTTTTAATAAAAAAGTTGAGATCGAGCTTGAATTCAAGCCTGTAAAATGGTGATTTTTTTAAATTATGTATTATAAATGAATTGAGCTCAAACTCGAGTCTACTTATATCGAGTCAAACTCGAATTCTAACAAAATCCAGTTTAGTTCGGGTCATCGACAGTCTAAGCAAAACTCATTTCTGTCCGCCTCAACACCCTCTTTCAAGCTTATCTATAATAATAATAATTTAGTAGTCATTAGTTCGTGTGCTATGTGGCCGGTTACTCTAAACTAAAGACCCTCCATATGATGCCTGCTCGTTTGTTACTAATTGTTGCTATAATTTGGAACATCATGATCACAATTGCTAGCTCCACCAAAATTTCATTTTAGCCTCTTCATTTTCCATTCCATGCACCTAACGTACGTAATTACCATTAATGTCGTCTTAATTTCCTCCATGTATATATAAACACCATCATCTCATACGTTTTTTTATCTATCTGTCTCTAGCTCTCTCAATCACCACTCTCAAAATGGCTCATTACTCTCTTAAGTTCCTGCTTTTCGTTGCAATTTTGGCAACTAGCTTAGATTATTTCAATGTCAGTTCTGCGCGCCCATTAAGCTCGAGATCAAACCTTATGGCTCGACTGAAACTAGATGAAGAATCGCCAAATTGCTGGGAATCCTTAATGCAACTTCAAGCTTGCAGCGGAGAGATTGTTATGTTCTTTCTCAATGGTGAAACTTATTTAGGCCATAGTTGTTGCCATGCTATTCGTATAATTAGTGAACAATGTTGGCCTAACTTGGTTGATACAATCGGATTTACTGATGAAGAAGGCGACATACTGGAAGGATACTGCATTAAAGAAGAAGCTAGTATTTCTGATACATTATTACCTCCTCCACCACCGCATGTGATGCCTAGTAAGGTTGTTCCTTGAGTAGAGTTTGTCTGTAATAAGTTTTGTGAAAGACAGTAGTCAAATGCTGTTGGTCATGGTAACTCGTTTGAGAGTCAGTAAAGCGTTTCCTCTTCCTAGTCGTGTTTGTTTGCTTTGTTGTTTGGAATGTTAATAAAGAAGAGTGTCTTGCTTTGAATTTCTAGTTGCACCAACTTAATTTCAGTTGCGTTTAGTTTCTAGTATGGCAATAATTTTCTTATTCATTTGCAATTAAACTCTAATGGAATCAACAAAATATTATTCTGGTGATAAATAACCTCACCGCTGGGGTAAGTTTGATTCCCGAAACGTATTTACGAGCGGAAAGCCTTTACAACTTACTATACTATATTACTATCAGTGGCCTGGCTGATCCACACACCGAAAATCACTAGATCCGTCATATGGAATCGTGAACCGACGACCGTTCACGTGGCAGCACGCTAATGCTTTAAATCAAAGCAAAAATCATCAACAGTAATGCACAGACTACGAATAGACTTGCACCAATGAAGGACCGCCGCGTATAAACCCAGCCCACTCTATTTCTACTCTGCTGCAAACTGCGTGTTATTTCCAGCAAACGATTTGCTTTCACTATGTATTGAGCTCTTCTTGCTCTGTGTGGCCGGTGGATAGAGAGATATAGGCACGACAAATATATAGAAACAATAAGCCAGAAGTTAAAAAAATGGTAACTCTATGCGTATCAGCAGCGCCAAATGTTTTCGCTCTCCGCCATAACAACAAGAAGAGCTTTTTCTGTGCAGCACAAAGTGCACGTTACCAGTGCAAGCTCTCTTGTGGTTTGCCTCGACTTTCGAGCTCTTTCAGCTACAATCCTCTCAGGTTTCTGTTTAAGTTTTCGGATCACTCAATTAGGATCTGAATTTTAATTTCTAATCAGAGATTGTAATTTTTCATGTGCTTTTGGCAGAATTTCGGTTAACAGAAATGATATGTCGGTGAAGAATAAAGCGAGAAGACTTGGTACAGTTTGCTATGCTGGACCTCTCTCTGCTCGTAACCTCCAATGGATCTCCATTATCTCCTCTTCGTACGCCTCTCTTACTCGAAACACATTATATATATATATATATATATATATATATATATATATATATATATATATATATATATATATAAGGAAGATTCTAAAATTATGATGTTAAATTGAATGGAGTAATATTTCCTAATTTAGTAATTAATTTTGATTTTTTAGGGTTCTGATGCTTGCCAAGGGCACTGCTGTTCATAAGTCTTTCCTTGTTCCATTATTAGCTCTACAGGCGCCATCAAATGTCATTTCTTGGATGAAGTGAGTTTTCTTATATATATATTAAAAGAAGTTTTCTTTTTCTCTTGCTCCTAATCGTTTTTGTTCAGTCTGTGTTGGTTGGTTTGTCGCTTGGTGGACTCTTACGAGGCTTGTTTGCAGGGGTGATTATGGTATTTGGGCTGCTTTCTTGGCTCTTCTTGTCCGTCTCTTCTTCTTTATTCCTGGTAAATTTTGTAGCTGAGTACTTGGATTGGATTCTGTGTAAACATAGACAAGAGCTTAGAATTAGATTATCCTTGGCCACTATCATTACAAGACAGCATTGTGTTTATTGCTTGTAAATACTGCCATTAGTAACTAATCTCACTTAAGCATATGCACTAGCACCCGCTTATGCTTTCCTCCACTAATCTTTCCTACGGTGAGAGGCATTTAATCAAATCCTACTAACTGTGAATTTGTTGCTGCTAACTAGCTGCAACCAAAACAAACAAAGGGAATGTTTGTAAACATCTCACTCAGAGAGAAGAATGATAACTGTATGAAATTTGGGGATGATGGCTCTGTTTTCAGATTTCTTGGTAGATCCACTTCCCTGTTGGAGTTGGTTTATCCGTAACTAGTTTAAGGCATGCCCTTTTGCTGTCCCAGACCTCTGAATGTTATGTTTGCTCTTTTTCCTTATGCTTTTCATGTTTAATTATGAGATAAATAATGAAATGCTGACAAATTTAATATTGATATTGTTGTTAGGGGAACTTGAATTGCCTTTTATGGCACTACTCTTCATACTTGTGGCTCCCTATCAAGTAATGAACCTGAGGTTAGCAGATGCATTGTGTGACTATGGGAAAACTGTTATTTTTTCTTTTCGCTGTCTTATATGTGTTTTTGTTATTTTGTATTGACAGGGGAACCCAAGAAGGGAATATCATTGCCTTGGTCATTGCAGGCTATCTGGCTTTCCAGCATTTTTCACGGGTTGGAAACTTGCAGAAAGCATTTGAGCAAGGTTCAATTGTTGCCACCTTAGCCATCATCTGTATCACCATCATCTCATGCTTGTTCTTGATCTGAATTTAACATAGACTGGTGCTTTTTGTTATTAATCATCTGTAAATTAGTGGAATTAAGCAAAGAATAACAGAATAAGGGAATAATCATTAGTTATGATCCTTTGTTCTCATGTAATAATAGGGTCCTGACACATTCAAAAGCAATAAAATGTCTAGAATTTCAACACTATCAATATGGTGGGTAGAAAATTTTATAACCAGTGTACAGTTGCGTTGGATTTTATATGTATTTGTATCTTTAGCAGATTCCTGTATATCAAATTTTGCTTCTTGTGCCTTAGTATGCTTCGAGTGTCAGCCTATCATCTATTTGGTTATATTCTCCATTTAAGACAATTCTTCGAATGTGCATGGAATGTGAAACAGCAAAATTGGTTTTCTAAAGAGGAGAATTCTTTGATGATGTTAAATATATGGAAATTTCGAGCTCAATCTAGTTTTAGTTAAAACCTTTGTTCTTTTTCATATAATCAAAGCCTACTCCCTTATTGTTGTTGTTTGAACAAATTTTGCAAGTCAATTAAAAAAGAAAATAAGAGGGGAAATAGTTATAGTATTTTAGAGTGGGAAATGGTTTTGAATGTTCGGGAATGCTAAGCTCTGTTCTTTTTGAAGATAAGAAAGAGGTTAATCAAGTCTTAGCATTATTAACCAGACAATAAAATACATAGTTTGTATAGTGTCTTATTCTTTTGACAACAATTCCTTATATCTATGTAATACTGATACTATCTTTCAGAAGTTTTTCGTATGTTTAGAGTATTTGGTACTTGTTCGTATGCAGTGGCCTTTTATGCAAATGGACTTCTAAATTCTGTGCTTACGATGAAGGGTCAAGGTCATATGATAGTTCCTATCATTCTATTACTTAAAGAAAGTTGCCAATTTTCTTCTATTAAATGTTGGTGCTTCTGTTTATTTTGATTGGAAATATGTTAGCTAATGACAAGAATATCTTTAAGTAGTTCTAATGACAATTATTCTGAAAGTTTGTGTTTCTTTTTCTCTTCTCATTCATAAATAAATTCATGTGGTAGCTAATAGCAAGTACATATTTCGTCTCTGTATATATAGTTCTAAAGCCATAAAAGCTTATCTAGTACTTTATTATACTAAACTGAGGAGAAAATAACTATTCTAACTTGCCTACAAGTACAATAACCTATAATGTTCTATGCTCTTCTTCATTTTCTCTGATCTTCTTAATCGATTAATATGCATAAATAGATGTATAGAAAATAGATTTTATGGTGAGAATGAGGCCTTGAGAAAACATTGGGACATTGATTCTCACTGCCTTCGTAGAAGTTGATGTTGTTTTATGGCAAGCAAGGAAAGTGCCATCTCATTTAAGAGACCAACAAACTCGGATTCCATGCGCTTAGATATGATTTGCTGTAAGAAGTGATCCGACAATAGCAGTTGCAGAACAGAGGAGCAGTAAACTGCATGAAACTGAGATTGCTGAGCTGGGCAACCCTGTTGGTTCTGCCACCCCATAAACTGTTGGTCCACTAGGTGTGGTTGTTAGTGGTGGAGTCATCGTAGTTGGAGATGTGGTTATTGTTGGTGGTGGTGGTGTTGGGTTGGCTGGTGGAGTTACACTGTATTTGTAGAACTGTGAATCAGTTATCTATTGCATTAATTTGGTAAAAATGAATAATTTTAGAGATGAAAATGAAGCATTACCTGGGTGTTGATGTGGGTGATGCATAGTGACAGTTTCCATTACCTGAAAAATTGCACTAAAGTTTTCAGAAGCACTCAAAGATAAATTGCATGATTATATACCAACAAGAGCATTTCTTACTTGGATCAGTGTTGGAAAGTTGCGCTGTTCCGCCAAAGACGCAACTGGTAGGAGCTGGATTCTTCTGGTAGTACTGATTGAAGGCATAAGAAGCATGGTCCCGGACAGTGTTTGGGTTATAACAGCTTGCACCCGGTTGAATTGCTGAACAGTCTGCACCGCCATAGCCACACGCATAGTCAAGAGCTACCTGTAAAGCAGTTTCTGAAGCAGTTGGACTTGCAATACACCATGACCCTCCGGATGTGGTTGGAGTCGGAGTTGTAGTTGTTGGGGGTATTTGCGGCGTTGTTATCCCTGCTGGTGGTGCTGGGGGAGATTCTGTAATAGGAGTTATTGTTCCTGTTCCAGTTCCTGGAGTTGTTGTTCCAGTACCGGGAGTTGTCGGATTGACAATTGGAACTGCTCCTGTATCGTCTAATTGGGTGGCGAACACTGAAGGTGAGAAAAATATCTGATCTTCTTGGTTTTCTGCTGTTGTGGTTTTCTGGATTGCTTCCTGGGGAGGTGTTTCTGCAACATTTGTACCTGAAATAATCAAAAGATAAGGTAAGTTTTCTTTTCCTTTTTCAATTATTAAGGAAACTGCTTGAGTCAACTTTGAATTTCTCATGTCAAGTTCATTTTCTTTGTGATACTCAGCAGCTATATCAGCTACTAAAAGCACAATACCAGAAATTGAAACGAATATCGTTTAAGGAAATGTAGAGGAGTCAAGTTCAAGAGTTTTAATGTTCATAATACTCTTGCATACAAAAACTCTGATTCCTCTATCCCCTACTTATTTAACATGTAATTGAAATTCTAAATGTCAAACCAATGGAGTACCATCCACTGGCTCAACTGTTTTTGTAGTTCATTTGAAGCAAAAAAAAAAATTATGAACATGAACTTGGTGTTAGAAATAAAACAGGACAAATATAGAATAATATAAAATTTAAAATGAAAAAGAAGCTGGAAATCATTATATTCTAAATATTTTTATCTAGGAAAAGGAGAAGAAAAGCGTTTGATGAATTATTGCATTTCAGCATCCTTTGTAATAATAGCTACTCATTTATGTTGATTATCTGATCCCAAGACATGAAGTTAAATATCTCCATATCATATTCCAGTACAAGACTATACATGAAAAACAAATAAGCAAATGCAGGCAAGATTTTTATTATCCTCAACTACATTAAAAATCACCTGAATTGAGTAAAAGATAGAAGAGGAAGATTGAAAAATATTGGAAAACTCCAGAACCCATGTCACTGAGCTGCTTGTAAAATGTGGTTTAGAACTTGTCTTGTTTGTCAAGAACAATGATTGAGAAGCTAAGAGAAGCACCAATGGTGCTAATGCAAAGAAGAGTTTAAATATCATTCTTGTATATGTTATAAAAATAGAACTTGAAGAATCAAAGCTTCCTTGAATCATAGAGAGACGGAAAGAGAGAAGGCTTGAGAATATCAGAAAACTTGAGAAAGGAGGCATTGGGTAGCTAAATTTCGCAAGCAAGACAAGGTGCAAAGGAGAGGCAAAAAGAAGAAAGTGCATGAAATGGAAAAAAAGGTAAAAGGGTGATATGTTGGAGATTTAAATCTGATGTCTTTGATGCATTGATAGTTAAATAACAGAGGGTGAAGTGTGTGAGGATGCTGCGGCATTTTCTTTTTTCTCCTTTGTAGTTAACTTTCTACTGTTATGGGACTGAATCAAAAGTTAAAGTTATCTAAGGAATTTTTATGTTGGATACGCCTTAGTAACAAAATGCTTAACTGATAATTAACCAGTTGGGTTTATTTTGTTTTGTTTTGTTTTGTTCTAATGTTAGTGTGGCGATAGAACTTTAGATGCAAGCTGCGCAACAAGATAATGAGGATTCCTTGTCTTGTTTAATAAAAAAACGAAAAGTTGAGAATTTTGCCTCATTCAGTATAAACCTGATAAAAATACAATGAGGATTCATTGTAGATGTGCATGCATACAGGCATATACCTCATCTATGGCACGATGGAACCCTCTTCTTTTCCTCTATTAGTAGGTTTAAATGTATATATTAATTACTAAATTCACTCGTGTACTTTATACATACAGAAAATATTGTCGTGTCTCTAATTTTTATTTTGACAAATTAAACATATTAACTTAAATTTCACCTATTGAACATTTGACTTGTAAAATTATTTTATTAGATACTCCAATCTATCAAATTAATTCTATTAAACACTTAATGAATAATTAAAAATACGAAAATATCAAATTAATATTTAAAACCCAGAAGGTTTTTTTTTTAATATTTTATGAAATGCAAGGGTGAGTCTCTACGCTTTCTTTTAGCATACATGTCCTCACCCGTAAACTATATTTATATATATAAGGTACCCTTCGAAAAATACTAAATCTCATCTCAATTAAAGCATTTTCCTTGTTGGATAATCGGAAATTAATTGAAAATTTGGAGAACCGATTCCCTCTCTCTCTCTCTCTTCTAAAAAGAAATTGGGAAAAGATTTACGTAAACTGAAAGTGAAATATTAGAATTGAATTAGAGATTAATATTAAAGTTAATTCATTCAATTTAATATTTTCTTCTATTAAAAAATGAAAGATGTAATCGTATAATATAATTGAAATATTGGCTTCTATTAATAGCTGTAGTTTTTTCCTCTCAAAAAAAAAAAAAAGAAAAAAAAAAGAAAAGAAAAAGGCTGTAGTTTCCCGAAAACGATGGTTCGTCTAATACGGTTTTCAGTAACAGCGCCTTTATAAAGAAGTTTCTGTAGTTGCAATTGCAAATAACCTTTCACAAGTTCCGAGAAAGTTAAAATTCCATATCAAATCAAATTGTAAGAAATGAAATGTCCTTTTTCTAAACACAAATTTCTCAAAAATCTTACAAGGTTGATCGAGTTGGTTCAACTGAACAACAACTTCGACCTTCCACCAGAATTCAGTTGACATTTTCAATTATCAATGCACATAGAAAGGGAAACGGAATTCTCTCCAACCAGTATCTTTCTGAAGCAGTGATCCATCAGAAATCATACAGAAGCAGATGCCTTTGGTCCAGACATGCTTTTCAGTTAACAAGTTTGCTTTCATCAGCTGATTATATCATGACTTCACTTCAATATGATCAATTTTCAAGAAACATACCGTAAACTCTGAGTTTTATCTTTGTGGATTAATATTGCATTGTAATAAATGCCGTGTAACGTCACCCCAAGCTGTATATCAAGGTTTCTTCAGATTATAAATGGCTATTGCTAGAAGGGAAGGATGGAGAATACGAAGAAGACTTATCACCTGGAAAATTTCGATAATCAGGCTCTATTCCGTTGCCATTTATGTCCATATGATTTGGTGTGACATACTTCCCAACAGTGACGACCACTCCAGACCCATCGCGAAGCTCAAAAACTGATTGAATCAAACCCTGAAAGAAAACGCAGTAGCGTCAAAGTTATTACAAGGTACCCACTACCATTACTATCATTCAACTATTACGGCATCATCATTATTCCAATTCAACACTTTTGGATCCCTTGACAAGTGGCTGTTCTTATAGATAGACATTTGATGGACTCAACATATGAGAACCATACCCAAACAGCTTATGGTCCACAGAGAATCCAATTTCTGAACCGATATACGAACAGTCAAGTTTTTTTTTTTTTTTTTTTTTTTTGTTTTTATTTAACCATCCATGAGGAGATGCACCAATATGGAAGTTAAATTCAGTGGAGGAGGAGGTCCAGACGCGCTTTGTTATATGTCATAACAAACGCATTATGAATTGCGTGGTAGCAATAGAATTGGTAAATAATATAAATCATTAGCAAATTAAACTAACCTTGCCAAAAGTTCTTTCTCCCACAAGAACTGCTCTACAGTTATCATGAAGCGCAGATGCAACCTGAAATGAGAGCTTCAATAACAGTACCGCAACCGCAATAACCAAAGAATTGCACATAATTTGGTAAATGAAGTCACTCACAATTTCACTTGCGCTGGCAGTTTTGTTGTTCACCAAAACCTACAGAAGAAGTGTTGTGTTCAAAACTGTACTTATGATCCATCCAAACAAATAATCTCTCAGCTATGACAACACAAATGAAACCTTCAAAAGGGATGTAATAAGAAATGAATCACATATGCCACATGCAATATATCAAATCTATAACATGTAACACAGACTGTGCCAATAGTATAATAACCAAGACTGAGGCTATGTTTTGGAGCATCAAAGAAGACTGAAAGCATTTGAGAAGCTCCAGTCTCGAACTTAGGTTTATAATTTGTGTTCATATATTTGTTGCCTGGCGAAAAAAAATATGATCCACAGATGGACGATCTATTGACAAATAATGCTGCTGGAATAAAAGACTAGGATTTTGCTGGTGCGAAGCCTAATTTGATTTATTGATAAAAACAAATAGATTTATGTTGTTTGGAATGGAGACATAAGAACTTACAATAACAGGAGCTGTAACCAATGGTGCAGTATCAGCAACTATAGTGTTTTGGTACTGAGGATCCTTACCAACAGTGTAAATCACCTGTGCACACACATCATTAGGATTTAACACCGAATGAATATATCAATTCCTGAGGAACTAGATTCCCGAATCTAGTGCCAGATGTTAATGCCAGCTAAAACAAATAAGATAGTTTGACATCCAAGTGCATGTGCTCACACCATCCCTCGTGAGCTACTAAAAGATTACCTAGCAATTTATCTTTAGGGATGAGAATATCTTAACTAATTTTAAAATTTGGATGACAGAGAAAGTCCACAAAAAATGAAAAGAAAAACTATTGTAATAGTTTTGGGTATCAGATAAGGCATGAGCAAGCAAGAAAGATAACCAGAACAATGATTCTTCAAAGTTCAAATCTTGTGAACCCACATACCGTATTCCCTTCATTAAGAAAGAGCTTGGAAATCTCAATCCCAGCCTGAAATCAACAAAAGATTGAATCAAACTAACAAATCATACTCGACCTCAGACAAAAAAAAAATGGAATGCAGATTATTTATGATCATCTTTTTGACTATTGATTCACAGTACATCTCACTACTAATATTTCATGAAACTTACAGTGTTTGGGAGCTTTTATCAAATAAGGTGTTGAAGGACAGGAATTAATGAGATCATAAGGTTTAAATAGCAAGAGGTTCCTTTTCCAAACCCACGAGCTCTGGTTTTTCAAAGATATTTATGAATAGGACTGCCTAAATTACTAGAGTTGAGTGCGAAAGGTAAACTGGATGAGATAACCTGTACTAGTCCACCAAGATTATCTCTAAGATCCAGAACGAAATATGAGGCACCCATGTCTTGAAGTCGCTTCATTGCTGTAATAATCATTATTCACTTAATTCTGTTAGGCCATCCAGAACTCCATAAATTAAAGCATAACCAACTGAACAATACTAATAATGTCTTAAGCTCCAGAATGGCATAATCATCCAAGTTCCAAACAGACCTGACCATCACATAGAGGAAATCAAAATAAAAAGAAAGAGGGAAAAAAAATAAGTAATAAGCTTAGGGGTACATGGGAGTGTTTAGATCATTCAGGTTCAACAATTTAAAAACAAAAGCACAACCAATGGTGTTTTACAAAGGCATGTGTTGCACAAAATGGACATAGCACCAAATTTTCTAGTTTGTATTTCTCAACTTTGTAATAGCTATTCTTTCACTTGGTTTTTTTTCCTGTAATTTTAATAAAATAATATAATGAGAAACAAAGAAAAAAGGATACTTATTTCACTTTGCTGTCACATTTTCTCAATTCTTTTTGCGAGAAAATTCAGAAAGACAGAAGTAGAATTAAAGGTCTAAAAACTAGATTTTCATGGTACCAAAAGACATATAGTTTATTTTTCAACTTCTAAGTATGTTCTCTCTTCCACGCTCTCTTATAAAGTTAAAAAACTAAGCAGCCTGAGAAAGAAAGGAAACATTCAGCACGTGGTTCTTTAATGGAGTAATGTTTGTATGGATATTCATAACAAACAGAAGCCTATGCATCACAAAGAAATGTTATAATACCATAATTACTGCAATAACAAAATAGATAAATATTTACCAATTACCAAATCTTTTTTGGCCAATGCATTGAACTCCTTTAAGCGCACATACCCAACCGAAGTGGCATCTTTGTTTACTTGTTCCAAGCGGTAAAAGACTGGTGTCCGAGCAATGAGTTGCCTTTGAACTTCTAAAGATTGAATAGGTCCACAGTTGCCATGTTTCACCTATAATTAACCACAGAATTCTCAATATATAGTGAAACAATAAATTAATATACTACAAAAAGCTAAAGTAGCAGTCCTCTAAATCTTGGGCAAACTTCAAAACCTTAATTGTTACAAATGTTTCATTTGGGCCTTGTAATAAAGATGATACTTCAAAAGCTGACTTCCCCCTGACATCCTCTCCATTGACAGCTAATACTTCATCCCCCTGGTAAAAGAATAAAGAATATAAGGAAGCTCACTCCAAACAGTATTAAAAATTTATCTTGCAAAAAAATAAAACAATTAATGATGTCAACCGAATTGAAATGCTTGTATTTTCGACCAGCTGGATTGATAGATCTAAGAAAATAATATATGCAGATAAATCTGTATCTTACAATTGAATCTACACAGATCATAATTTCAGGAACCCACTTGCCAGTGACTTACAGAATAGAAACAATAGAAATAGTGTGATTGTGTCTTCAAATGATAACAGCAATAAAATCAAATACAGAAATTTCCAAGAAAGTGCAGTTGAACTTGATTGCTTTCACTAAAAAATGGTCTAAAATGGCCACATCATATGTATAGGAGCACCGTGCAGATTGTCCAATAGCATGATTTATTTATGCTTACAATGGGAGGGAAGAAGACATAACCTTTCCGTAGGAGTTTGTAATTCTTCGCTTCTTATAGTTTAATAAGATATGCACATATAGATGCTGCTCCAATATAGAATTAAAATGAGCCCGTTCCTAAAACCAGTTGAACCCAAAACCTAGAAATGTTTTTTGGCCCCATGTATTTAATAGATGATTTAATGGGAAAAACGCACTTGAATAACAATAAGTCCCAAATTGTGTATGAAGAATAGAAAGCTCATTACTAAGCAAAGCAGATAGTTACCCTCCAAACATAAACTCAATCGAGGATAGCTGTGTGATGAACTACAAGAACCGATGCCAATTATATAAGTATATAAAAAAAGTGGGATCAACATCTATAGTTTTGGCTTCATGGCTACCTGTCTTACACCAGCAGTATGAGCAGGCCCATCCAGTAGGAGACCTAGTACCTTGAGTTTCACCATTCCACTCTCGTCAGGAACTTCCCGAAGGTTTATCCCAATACCTGTCATGTCATACCTTGCCATCTTCGAGAACTTTCACAGTAACAAAGGTGATACATTCCATGCAATCAGAAAACTGAAATACATAAGTAAAACCATGTACACATGCAACAGATAAGACTCAAGGACTTGTGTGTTTCAAGAGCTTAACACAAACTAGCATACTAATGCATCTTGTAAGAAAAAGTTTTATATCTTAAAAGACGACATGTTAAGAACAAATAATTGAGGAAGGTGAATTAAGATCTATATTATATATTGTTCAATAGGCTCTAACTAGGGTTTGAATTCACCAGCCATGTAACCCTTGAGACAACTCCTAAGTTATTAAGTCAAAACTTATTGGTTAGATTTTATATTCAACACAACTATGTCTTGAACCAATCTAATTAAGATCAGGCATAAGGATCACTTCCCCCTTTCTACCCATTAGGATTACATCTATAAAAATGTTTCAATGATACTCCATCATTCATAACCACTTTGCTAAGATTATTCTAAGTTTACCTCTCACATAATGATACTAGAAGGCATTAATTATACAAGAAGAAAATCAGGAATAATATATTACCAGCCTGATGCTTAGGTAACAGAAGCTTCTCATATCAAGTCACCAAAGCAACAACATTAGCTGCCCTGTCATATGTAGACACCAGCAGCACTTCCTCGGGACAAACTAACAATTTTCTATATGAACATTCTCAATCTAAGTGCATATAATTTATAAAGCAGATTCTCTATGAAGCTTGCTTCCCAAAAAACAAAGTGTTGCTACAAGAAGTTTCTTACAAAGTAAGCTATAATAAGTCTTTGCATCATCTATAGCCTCAGAAAATAACTTGGCACAATAATTTCTTTTCAGTAGTGATCTACTTTAAATCAACAATTTGGCTATACACCTAGGCGTCAACCATTGAAAGTCCTAGAGAAATGATTACAAAGCACATATCTGGGAACTGCCACTAAAAAAATTAAAATTATTAACGACAAAACAGAAGGGAATCACGAAGAACCTTGACCCACTTACCTCAGCAGGTGAAAGAAAACGTGTATAAGGGTCACCCAAGCTGGCCAGCATCCTCTTAATTATATCATGAGCCTTCGATCTACTCTGAATGGAAGTGCTCAAAATATCCTCTCTTTTTTGCTGTAAGTAGAATAACGGATCTGCGTCAAACATAGTCACAAACTATCCAATTGATAGCAAGTATGAATGCAATTTTTGCAAAACGTGTAATCTTTCTTGTTCACCCAAAAGGATAACGTGTAATCTTTCTTAATAACTCGTCGTCTTTCTGAATTTCCAATGCGGCTTGGCTCCCCTAACAGACATGCCATGTCTCCCGACGACTGTGCAAATGTTATCGTTCTTCAGAAAGGACAGCCGTCATCCGGACAACATGAGCATAGTCGCATCCATTACAACTCCTTAAAACGGACTGCTTGTATCGGTCATTGCGAAATGGCTAATAGTTTACATAAATATTAAAAATGACAAGTTGGTCTCCTAAGAGCAAGCCAATTTCCCATGCGGTATGGACAAAAACAACAAACAGGCGACATGCCATGAGATGTTCATAACAGCCAGTTTATACAGAAAAGACTCACGGTTAAAAATGACATAGCCTCCTACAAACGCATGCCATTTAAGAGGTTTGCCATTTGGACATGGAAATGCTAACTAATTTGAAAATTTGGGAACAAATTTGAAAAACTCCAATAAAAAAAAGAAATGAAACGAAGTAATCGATCACATTAGTGAATTTTGCGTTTGATAGTTACCTGCCAAGATTCAGGAGTCCAGCGATGGCGGCCAGCATCTAGAAAGCTGTCATTAACTATCTGCCAAGCTTCCTCCACAATTCCCTCATTAGTCACCACTTGAGGTCCATTAATCTCTTCTCGATATTCATTTTCCTCTTCTTCCGAACAATTCTCTATCGAAGAATTAGGAGGAGGAGAAGACGATTGTAGGGGTGATGACGCTGATGCGAGAGAAAATGGAGAAGATAGTAAAAGGTTCAAAGAGAGAGCTCCAGTGAAAGCTCTAAGTAAGGCTTTTTTGGCCCAGTTGTTATTGTTAGTGCTGAAGCTGAGGATAATCGGAGGTTTATTGGTTAGTGTTGCTGCTGATGATGATGATGATGATGATGATGACGACGATGATAACGGGAGTGCAGAGGATGAATTACAGTGGCACAGTAAGACCCTCATCTTCGGCAGCAGCTTCGTTGCTGGTTGGTTTGGTTGGCTAAAACGTAGAACCAATAATGCTCAATCTACCTCCAAGTGGTGATGAAGCTACCAAAATTTTTGAAAACAAACTTTTTTTATACATATCTCAAAATAAAACAAATATTTTTAGTGAACATCGAAAATTTTAAATTAGCACAGTGGTTAATACTCATATAATAGATTTAAATATATTTTTTTATAATATTTTGTAATTTCGTTATTATTTATCAAAATTGTTCATCTAATTTCTTTTTCTTTTCGGATAAATACCAAATTTGATACTTAAACTTTTATTAAATGCTTTATTTAATTTACAATTAATCTTGATATCAATTTATGATAAAAATGCTAAGCACTGTCACTGTTGCACCGAATATGAAATTTATGTATTAATATATTTTTCTGTTAAGAAAACTTACAATAATAACTTTTTTAATTTATTTTACTTTTACCTAAACAGAATAAAACGTTAAACTAATAGAAAAATAAGGAAGAATTTTAAGAATTAAATTCAAGAATATAACTTAAAAATTAAAAATAAATGGAAATTCTCAAGTGAAGATGGTGCAAGTTAACCTTGGACTATGGTTGATCTGCCGTGATCAGTCGGCCGAAGTCCATCAAGAGATCCACTTGAAAGCCCACTTGTGAACTCCCGAAAGGCTAAAAGCCTAAAACGGTGACGTAGGCATGTCATCCATTAAGATCGATTCCACCTAGTACTCTTCAGTAAAAAAAAAAAAAAAAATCAAAATTAATGAAGCCAAGGTATTATTACCTTATTGTTAAAGTGAAAAATAAAATTTAACAAAAATAATTAAAAAATAAACATTTAATGATGAAAGAAAATAATAATTAAAGGCCAAATAAAATTTTTTCATTAAATTTATTTTAAACTTTTGGAAGGAATATATTGTATCTCATAAAGTTATGAATTTTAATAACATTGCATAATTCTTTGCACTAGTAATAATAGTTTTTAGAAATTTTAACTTTTAACAATAGTTTTTATATTTTCAATTATTAAATAAGCGGTAATCAATATAATTTTATAGGTTGAAAGTTAATTGGTGCAATATGTTCATAAATTAAAATAAAAATTAAAAATATTATAAAATTAAAATAATTGATGAATTTATATATTTTGCAAATAATCGAAACGGAAGCTTTTGATTTTCTTTTTAATTTGATATGAAAAAGTCATTGACACTATTTTTTGCCCTTTCCATAAGAAAATGAAATATTGTGGAATCTAATTTTTCGTCACTCTCTATAGTTAGTGATTATTTCTATATTGTTTATTAATTTTTATATTATTTATTATTATGATTTTCTTTTAATATTGGGAGATGATTCGAAATTAAATATATTGTCAAATTATATATATGTAGTGCATGCCTTGGTATACATATATGAATTACTCTTATGTTTAAATTTATTATTATAAACTATTTTTAATTTACAACATTCATCATTAAAATAAATTTTTATCTTTTATATTAATAATATATATTTATAATATTTATAATTATATTATGCTAATAGTTGAATAATAAATTAAATTTATATATTTATTATTATGTAAAAAATAAATAATTTGTAAAAGTATAAATTGATAAATATTTAAAAATATATTGAAATTATTTAGATATTTTATTAATTTTTAAGATCAGCATTCAACCCAAATAAATGACTCTCCATGGACTTTATCTTGGAATTTGTAATTGGAAATCCGCTTGAATTCTGACATAATAATACGTGACCTTATACCATAGAATGTATTTAAAAAAAACCCCTAAAGTAACACTCGTTAGGGACTTAGGGTTAGCAATAATTCAAATAATATATTACAATCAAATAAAAAATAGAATTAAAAAGCAACAACTCAATTTCGTTCTTCCCGGAAAAAAAAAAAAAAAACGCAGAGAAAGGGCAAAAGGGAGAAAAAAAGAAAAATATAAAGAGAAAGAAGGAGAGGGTTTTTTCGGTGTTAAAAGCAGAGTCGCGGGCTTACATATCTTCTTCTTCTTCTTCTTCTTCTTCTTTACCTCCGTCGCGGCGTACAAGACGAAAAAGATAAAGAGAGAGTGAAAAGCGAACGACGTCGTTTTTTTTTCAGATCTGTGAGAGAGAGAGAGAGAGGGAGGGAGAGGGAGGGAGAGAGAATGAGTGGCAAAGGAGGAGGAGGTGCTAGCAGCAATAACAATGGGAAGGGCAATAGTGGAATCTCGGGGATACCGGCGGGGTCAAGGAAGATGGTGCAGAGCTTGAAGGAGATTGTTAACTGTCCAGAGCCCGAGATCTATGCTATGCTTAAAGAGTGTAATATGGACCCTAACGAGGCCGTTAATCGTCTCCTCTCTCAAGGTTTTATTTTATTTCCTCTATGTATAATTTTCTGTTTGCTTTCTCGGAAACTCGAAGAAAATTATTTTTTTTATAAAATAATCTTTATCTTATTTCTTGCTGGCGTGGAGTGAGCGATACCGTCAGTGGAAGGTTATTTTTTGTGTGGGTTTCAGTTTGATCATAAATCTTTATTGTCAATTTGAAGTTTTTTGCTTCACTGTATTTCCTTTTAAGCGTCAAGAGCTGAAACTACATGACTCTGTTTCTCTTGTTGTATAATATTTACCTAGGGAGATATGGTATCTGCGCCTGTATTTTTGTTTCTCCAGTGATCAACTGAAAATATTGCGATAATCCTATCCGTCGAACTGTGTCATTAATTTCAGTTTTTGCCTTTGCTTTTCTTCTTGCTGCTTTATGCTTGTATTCCTTCCTCTGAATACATAGTTAACAGTTTGAATCCTTCTGCTTTTGCTATTAAAGTGCTTTGATATCAATATTTCAAGTTTTCTTGCACAATTCGAAAGTGTCAATCTAATCCTTTGATCCTTCCGTATGAAAGTGACTTTCGAAGCTGGACGGTGGAAGTTCTTGAGAGATATAGTTAAAATTTAGGACTTTTCAACTGGACATGGTTATATCATGATAGAGTTGGCGTTTAGTAGTCAAGGGAAAGTTAGGCCTCTTATTTGATGTCTGTTGTTGTTCTAAGTCTGAGACTAGTTCATGATTGCTTGAAGGAAATTAGGACATGCTCAATCAATGCTATTGATGTATATGTCAATTTTGGAGGAAAACTTGTTTCCCGGCTTTGACTCGAATGTTATTACTTGGTCTTTAATAGCTTTGGAGATGGTTCAACAATTCCTATCATTCTACTCAAACTTTCCTTTTTTTTGTGAATGAGTCTTAGAGAGATGCAATTTTTATTTCATGGTCAACAACTTATCTTTGGCTCCAATGTTCTTGTGTAGGTTTCGGCTTTCCATATGTATATGATATTTTAAGTGTTCTAGTATTTAGTTGAATCTAATTGCTTCTGTTTTTCTTCTTATCTTCCATTGTGATTCTCATCAACAGTCACTCCATATCTTATTAGATACAAGTTCTGGAAGTTTGCCTTGAAGCTTCAATGCTGTTGCCTTTCATTCATTCTTTTCTCTTTTAGCTCAAAGATTTTTTTTTTCCTCCTTGTAGATCCTTTCCATGAGGTCAAGAGCAAACGAGAAAAGAAAAAAGAGGTGAGTGAAATGCATAACATGCAGAAATACTTCATGTGCTTTCCTGAATGTTGACTCTGAGCAGTTTCGTATGGTAATTTACTTTGTGTCACTTATGACTGAATTGAGATGCTACTGTTGCAATACATTCATCCTTGAGCTGTTAATGTAAGAAGTGTAGTATGTTGTGGCACTTGCAGTCTGTCCTTGATTGTCTTAACTGTAGATTAGGATATTTATTTTCCTCTGTTTTCATTTTGCCTTTCCATTTTTGCCTCAGAATAAGGAGACAACTGATCCCAGGTCACGTGGTGCTAACAACACAACTCATCGTGGTGGCAGAGGTGGCACAGACCGTTATGGCCGTGGCGGTTCGACTCAGCCCAGCCCTAATGGTATTTATTTTGTCAGCGACTTATTTAAACCTTGTTGAACTTAGGTCACCAATTAGGTCTCTTCCAACATCCTTTTTCATGTTTCTCCAGAGTTTGGTGTTTCACATGGAAAACCTGCGTACAAGAAGGAAAATGGAACACATGCTTATGGTGGCGGTTCATCCTACGTGTCCAGTGTGGCAGGAAGTAATGTTAATCGGCGACCTGCATTGCACAGGTTAACCTTTTAAAGCCTCAATATTGATCACTAAACTTCTGCTTTTGCTGGTTGGTGGTTGAAATGTGCCAAAGTTATATATTTGATATTTTTTTTAATGCTCAGAAATCAGAATGGTAAATTGTATTTTTGTAGCAGGCCATATTCATCTTGTATCATGCATGTGATCTAGTTAGTAATATTGATTGCCCTCTTCAATTCTGATGCTCTAAAGCAAGTTGTTGATAGCCTGGTGCTATGTCAGAATGTGATCCTGAAGATTACTAGCCTGTGAATTTTTGCTTAGGAAGTGTATCAATCTGCTTCTTCTGCTTAGATGGTATCACAATTTTGTTAAGTCCTATTGGGACACATGTCAACTACCTTTTTAATAATTCTAGTGGAGTATTAAGTATATCTGTCTAGAATTGGTAAAATGTAAAAAATAAATCATATTAGTTGTTAGATATATGTTATATTTATGGTGAAAATTTGTTCCTACGTTTTGAGCCATTTAGGTCTTCTCCTCTTGAAACTTTTGATATGCATGTACATATTAAGCGAATGTGGTTAAATATGTAGATGTGTTAAGCTTGTTCTCTTAATGTGGGAAAAGATTCTAAATTGCTTGTCTATTGTAAAAAAAATTCTTAGACTATTTGGATTTTGAATTTTCATGTAGCTCTCTAATGCCATCCTGGGCTTGACCTACTGCTATGTGTCTAATGCATGCAACTTATGCAGCTGCTTTATGTTTAACTATGTTAATGTCTCCATTACATGCAATTTATTATTCTCATGTCTGTTATGCATTTCTTGCAGTGATTCTGTGGCCACAGAAAATAAAATGTCAACTGCAGGTTCAGGTGATGGAATTTCATCATTACAACCTCCTTCTGGATTTCAATCTCCATGGATGGGGGTCCCAGGTCAGGTGTCAATGGCTGACATTGTGAAGATGGGGAGGCCGAGTAATAAGACATCTGCAGTGCCACCTCACCATGGTGTTAATCATCACTATGCTGCAGCAACTCCTTTGGCGGCATCAAATCATGATTTGCATTTATCAGAAAATCATGCTGCCAAGATGTCAGAAATAAATGCAGAGCCAGAAGTTTGTGCAAGCCAGTATGTTCATTCCAATGACGACTGGCCCTCTATTGAGCAGCCATCAGCTACCAGTGTACCCTCTGTTTTAGAGGCTCCTGTAGATTCTGAGCTATTTGCTGATCCATCTAACTTGCCGTTGAATAGAGTTAATCAGCATATGAAGTCCCAGTTAGATGATGTTCAGCCAGCAGAAGAAGGTCATGTTGAAACGCTAAATGGAACCCATGTTGGACCTGCTTCCATATCCAGTAGAAATATACAGGAAGATGCTTCTGTAGGTTCATCTATTTTTGATAATAATATATATGGGAATGTAAGTTCATTCCAGTCTCCCAGGCATGCTTTTGAGCATGAAGGTGAGTTTTATGCATCAAGTTTACTTTGGTCTGCACATTTCATTTTCATTTACCTTTTTTAGAATATTATTTTACTTCATAGGCTTTGCATATTGCCTTAAATGATAGAGGCTGGAGTGTTGTCTTAACTGTTGAAACTATTGATGTTTAGTCCATATAAAGTTCTAGTTCTGCATACTCAAAGCTATGGAAAGGTGGCATGATTTGTTCATGGTTTAATCTTAACACTGTGTGTTCATGAATTGCAAAAAATTTCATGTATATCGCTGTAGCTTATCTCCGCTTTAGTTTCATTCAAATAACAAGTGACTCCTTGGCAGTGCATTCCTGTTTTTGCCTATAACCATGTCTGCTTGGAAGTCCTTCAATGTGCCATATGAAGTAGTCTGATGAGATGTTTTCCATCGTCTCTCTCTCTCTCTGTGGGGTCTGTTAAAACTGTTTCTACTCTTTTTGCCTGGATCCATTGAATGAACTTGAGTGCAGTGTTGATTATTTTTTCTCATTTACTAACATCACCTGGTTGTAGTAGTCTATCTTTATGGGTCTTTTTCCTGTTTAGGAATCATCAATAATACTCTTGATTTATTATTGATTGCCTTTCATGTTATTCTATTTCAGCTGAAGATGGTGCGTCATCGGTGGCTGCAAATTTACAGCAACTAAGCTTACAGAGTGATGATCAAGGGACAGAATCTGAGGAGGATAATCCTTCTGTAATAATTCCGAATCATCTACAAGTTCATGCTCAAGACTGCTCACACTTGAGCTTTGGTAGTTTTGGATCTGGTCTTAATTCTGGCTTTTCTGGGCCATTCGCATCAAGGCCTATAAAAAATAACCTGGAAGAGATATCTGAACCAGTGGATTCCCAATCAGCTGCACACTCAGACACCAGGTGCTTTTTTCCCCTTTGTGATAATAATATTGCTTGCTTGGCTTTTCTTTATGACTAATCATAGAATGTTTCCTTGCAGAAATCCAGAGTATTATGGGGATGAGCATCTAAGAAATACTGCAGATGAAAGTCTAATACATGGATCTGGTGTGAGTCCTGGTAATTATGAGTCCCCTTCAGTTCCACAACCAGAGGTGTTGAAGGGGGAAACCCCTGAAGCTCAGGCAAATCAGTATACATTTCCTTCATCTGCCCCGGGATATACTTATGAGAATTCCCAACAGTTGAATGCTGCATTTAATAATCCACAGACAAGCTCTCAGATGCAGAATCTGACTCCTTTCTCAAGTGTAATGGTAATACAATAAACTGCACAGTTTTTGCTTGGATATGAAAGTTAGTGTTGCCGTGTTAAATATAAAATTGTTTATATGTGGTTTCGCTGAGGCCAATTTTATGTTAAAAGAATGAGTTGGTTCTGCTGCAAAGATAAAGGGCTCTAAAATAGCCCATTCATTTTGTTGAAAGGGTTTTAGTCCAATTTGCTTTTCAGTTGTGCATGAGAGACATATGATATCATATTTTTGCAACAGATATGAAACAAACACCTTGCTCATCTGTAAAATAAAAGCAAGAAAAAAAAATTTTTCTGTACAATGACTGTGGAGGAAATCTAAGGGTGGAATGAAAAGGTTACTGATATCACATGTATTTTTTGCCATCATCATACTGATATCTGTGGCTGCATCTTGAATATATGTACATGTCTTTTTGTGTGTATTTGTTTCATATGCATTCTTAACTTGGGAGACGGAACTACAACATAGATTTGGTTGAATCTCTTCTTAATATTACACATTGTCATTGCAGCAGGCATATACAAATTCATTGCCGAGCACTTTGTTGGCTTCAACTGTTCAACCGGGGAGGGAGCCAGACCTTCCATATTCACCCTTCCCTGTGACGCAATCAATGCCCACTAAATACAGTAATACAGCGTCTTCTATTACCGGTCCAAGCATTTCCATGCCAGAGGTATGTATAAATATATATGCCGCTTCAAAAACTTATTTTGTTTTTTTGGGGAGATACATTTGTGTTCAATTAGAAAGCTAACATTTGCAACTATTTTCCTCTATAAAGGTCAACGTGTTTGAGTGGAAATAAGAAACATCATTCCTAAATCAGTATTAGATCAATGCTATATTATACTTTGCCCACATATGGCAATGACTTACCTTGTGTCATAAGAGGCGACCCTTCTGTCTTTCAGCCTAATTTAATAGTCTTTCTGGCATCATCTTTACTATACGGAATTCCATTTATCCCTTTTAATTATATATGTTTCGTTTTGATGTTCATGGTTTCTCAGTGCAGCAGTTTTTCATTTTTGTTGCATATGCTGAAGAATCTTAACTTGGATTTTCTCATATCCACCTCCTTGAAGTTTTCTTTATTTTTTTGAATGTCATTTGCAAGATATGTAAAATTCTTAGGAAATGAGCAAAAATCCTTTATCAGATTTTGTGATTCTGTTCTGTTGTGTTGCTGATTTTTTTTTCTTCCACATGCCAGCCTCTGAGAGCTAACAATATTTCTACACCTCAGCCGACTCCACAGACACTTCCCGGTGCCAGTGTTGCTACAGGACCTACTCTTCCACAACATCTAGCTGTGCATCCTTATTCGCAACCTACCCTTCCACTGGGACCTTTTACGAATATGATAGGCTATCCTTTCTTGCCGCAGAGTTACACTTACATGCCATCTGCTTTCCAGCAGACCTTTGCTGGTAACAACACATATCATCAGTCTCTAGCAGCAGTGCTTCCACAGTACAAAAATAGCGTTTCTGTTAGCAGCTTGCCTCAGTCTGCTGCTGTAGCTTCTGCATATGGGTTTGGGAGTTCAACAAGCATTCCTGCTGGGAACTTTCCTCTGAACCCCCCTGCTGCTCCTGGAGGCACAACCCTAGGCTATGATGATGTTTTAAGTTCTCAGTACAAGGATGGCAACCATTTGATCTCACTTCAACAGGTAATGTCCCAACCCAAAATTGACAAAATGTCGTGACAGTGAATTAGTTAGCCGACATTCTTAGTGAAAATATCATTAAAATCATGACGCTCGAATGGCTAATTTTCACTGCGTATCTGCATTGTTTTTATGGTAACGGTGACTATTCCACTATCTTTTCTCGCATGAAGCTCGACTGTTTAACATTTTGGTTTTATTGACAGAATGATAGCTCTGCCATGTGGGTTCACGGACCTGGTTCACGAACGATGTCCGCTGTCCCTGCCAGTACATATTACAGCTTCCAGGGACAAAATCAGCAGCCTGGTGGGTTTCGGCAAGGTCAACAGCTGTCACAGCATTTTGGGGCTCTTGGTTACCCAAATTATTATCATTCACAGACAGGGATATCACTCGAACATCAGCAGCAAAACTCAAGGGACGCATCCCTTGGTGGCTCCCAGGGCCAACCCTCAAAGCAGACTCAACAGTTATGGCAAAACAGCTACTAAATCTCATCACCTCATGGTTTTTCAGGGTCTTGTAGTGAGTTTGAAAGAGGCCAATCACAGCATTCCTGTGATTGAATAATTTATGTATGATGATTATCGGTGGTCTAAAGGGACCCCTGACCAGCTACTGCCCTGTGCCATGAAGTTGTATTTTAGATATTTATCATCTGGTTAACCTAGGAACGAACAAGTGTGCTAATTTGGGTTAGTGGACTACGTTTTTCCTTCGCTCTTTGTTCTCTTGTTCTCATTATAGTGAAATTTAACTCTTTTGTTTACTCTGATTACCTAACCGTGTACTTGTATGAGTAAATTAGAATTGTTGGACTTAAATCTTCTTCCTGCTGCTTAACAAATATTTTTACCGTCCGTCTGGGAGTCAACTTGAGTTTGCCAATTCTCCTGCCCTGATGGTGCTATTAGATAAGAAATTATATATATTTTTATAATTTTGTAATTTTTGGTGTGTTAAATTCTAAACTTTGTTATTTTAAAAAAAATTAATGTTATTTTTTTAATTTTTTTATTCATTAGGAGGTTTAATTCGGTGAAATAATGGGTAGGTTTTTTGTTTTTTCTCAGAGAATTAGTGGAAATTTTTATAACAGAGAGGAGTTGAATTTGAAACATTAGGCTCTAATATCATTATTAAGTAGTATACTTTTAGGATGGAAAAATCATGTTTATATAATTTATCTAAGATTATAATTATAAAAATATAATTTTGAAGTTAAAATGCAACAAAGAGTCAAACGGATTCCGCTAAACGCTAACGGTCCTATGAAGGCCCACTAAGACAGACCCTTTTCTTCCCTCGTTCCGGCACTCAGGCACTGGTTTTCCTGGGTGTTTTTAGCTAAATGATATTTCGTTTCTCTTTATCCAAAGCCACGTTCTCTCTGAAAAAGTTAGCCTCTAGGAGTCGATCCTTCTTTACTTCGTCTTCACTGCACTGTCACCTTCATACCTTTTACACGTTATTCTCTCATTTTATCTTCTCTCAAGTCTCAACTGTACAGGTATAAGATTCTCTTTATACATATATTATCTGTTAAATTACATAAAGTCAGAAAATGCTATTCGTTCTCTTTCTAGGAATTTCTCGTTTCTAAATGAAGCTTTTAAGAGGTTTTTGATTAATATAGTTACGCATCTGTATTAGTTTTAGTCGCCATTTCGTTTTATTGTCGTTGAAGTTTTTGTTGCTTGTTCGTTTTTTATTTTGACGTTGAAACAAGTTTGTACGATTCCCTTTTCTTTCTAGGTAGTTTTTTTTTTCTTTTTTTCGTTTTCTTTTATGTGTATATCTACGTTTTCTTTGTTTAATATGAAATTGCACATAATGGTGATTGATTTTTGCTCCAACTGTAAAATCCAGACAATCACGTTTACTTCTCTCTTTATTTTCGTGTTTTCTACTTCTTTCAATTAATTAAAGCAATGACTAATTAGTAATTAGCTATTACTATAGCGAGTTTTAGTCGTGGAGTGGAGGGGACTCTTCATATGTGCTGTAATATTTGGTCAATTGCCGAATTACTATTGCTAGTTTTTGGTGGAAGCACTCTAAGTTGGTTTCTCTATTTTTTGGTTTTTTTGTTTTTTGTTTGTGTGTGTGTGTGTGTGTGTGTGTGTGTGTGGGTTTAGAATTATTATTTATTGTACGTGCTGTTGAATTTGTTTTGTTTCATATGAGCAAACTCAATACATGTACATATATTGGAGTGCATGATTGTTGCACAGTTTCTCTCATACATGTACTTGTGCTACTGTTGAGCATATGGATTGGAACATCTTTATCGAATTTTTGATATGTGCCTGTGAATCTCAACAATATAGGAAGCTTTCATTGTCTAGGAGAGGAAGACTTCACATTTATTTCACTTTTCTGTCCATTTCTTTATCATCTGAAGAATGTCATTGTGCTTATACCCCCTTCATCTCCTATTGAACTTGGGTTGACTGAACCATTGCTTGCTCAGTGAACCAGATGCAGTAAGTGAATCAGCTGGTCTTGGTGTTGCTGGCATCTATGCCTGCTTCAGAAGAAGGGAACTTTTTGGGACTTGTTATTTGTTATACTGTGGTTCATGAGACTAGGTAGCTTGCAGATTGAACACAATATGAGTGAAAACAACTCCATTGCATTAGACAATAAAATGATGAGTTTAGAAAATCATAAAAGTGGTAGCAGTAGAGATGTTATACCTGGAAGTGAACTTTGGACGGACGGGCTTATTTGTGCCTTTGAATTTGTTCGAGGCTGCAGTAGAAGATCAATGAACTCAAGATCTACTTCAAAGACCCTGAGTAGACAAATAGATGTCGAGCATTCAAAGATACAAGAGCAATTTAGTGAGCTAAGGGAGTCTTCTTCCCCAAGACCGAATGGGAACAAATTATTGGAATCCTCACCCCATTGTGAGTTTAAGAATGCTCCTTTAAGTGACTCCAAAGACAACCAGATCAATCAATCAGGAGAATATCATGCCATGGAAAGAGTTGAAGGTAGTCATTGGGTACCCATTGGGTGGCCTAGGATTTCAAAACTTGTCCAAATGGTACAAACTGATGCCAGCTGGGCCATGCAGCAGTTGGAATTGATGGATGAAGAGGATGGGCTTAGTGTTGCGGAATTAGCGGCTCCCTACTGGGAGCGTCCAGCAGGGCCCATATGGTGGTGCCATGTTTCTGCAAGTCATCCCTCTGTCCAGTCCTGGCTCAACAATGCCCAGTGGTTACATCCTGCCATCAGTTTAGCTCTGAGAGATGAAAGTCGACTGATAAGCGAGAGGATGAAGCACCTACTGTATGAGGTAGGTTGCTTTTTCATTTGAATTGAGTGATCTCATTGCTGGTGTAATTTAATTTCCTGCTTAAGTTATTGTAGACTATTCTATGGCTCTTCAGCCAAGAGGATCTGACCGGTAAGACTCTTAATTTCAGAACTTTGTGAGCCTGTATGGATAGAGCAGTCGCTAGGAAAAGACCCAGAATCCTAGGCTTACTTCTATACTGATAAATATGACTTGCAGGAGAAAATACATGAGCATTCCACTGAAAAAACTAAAATTATGCCACACATAAAAGAGTAGAGAGATACTCAAAGTATCAGCTGCATCACTTATGAAATGAACACGGGCAATGCTACAACAGCATCTGGAATAACATGTGATGTTGGGAACATCTTAATAAGGTAGAATAAAAATGTTGTTAGTTCTTTTGGTTGTGTAGCCAAGAGAACCACTACATTATACTCAGCCCTAGTATCCATACCCCATTTTTTTTTTTACCATGTAGCATACGCTGTTTAGTCTATCACTTGCATTTATGATGAGGAAAGGTAGAGAGCAGGAGATATATTTCTATGGCTTCAGGTGTGGGTTTGTACTTATACAGCCATTTTCCTTTGTCGTCTCCACTATGTTCCCTGCATTGTAAGGATTGGAGAGTGTTGTCTAATTATGTAACCTTCCCCTTCTCTCTCTCCTCCCCCTCTTTTTTATTTTTTTTCTCAGAGTTTGTTCCTATGATTGGGACCTATGAATTTCTGGTCAGAAAAGAGTAACTTTACTGTTGTGCCAAGGGCAGGCTCACCATTTTTCCTAGACATTTAATTCATCTAAGTGTAAGTATACTGACATCCGTCTTTGAAAAGGTAAATTATACTGTAGTACAGTTCACTTAGTTGAGATGTTCATTTCAGGTTAAACATTTGACCTAGGTACAACCATTAGTTACATGAGATTTAAGCATCTAGCTTGGGTTTAAACGATAATTCAAATATCTTGTCAGGTGGATTTTTGGTGAGTTGACGGGTTTGCAATCTCTACTTTCCACCCAAATTTGGAATGAAAAATGAACTTCTATCTTCTTCTTGGTGTTCTGCTGGATAATTGTTTATGCCTTGTGTTTTATCAAGGTCCCAGTAAGGGTTGCTGGAGGGCTGCTGTTTGAACTGTTGGGACAATCAGCTGGTGATCCATTTATAGAAGAGGATGATATTCCCATTGTGCTACGCTCTTGGCAAGCACAAAATTTTCTCATTACTGCACTGCATATAAAAGGACCTGTTTCAAGAGTAAACGTTTTGGGAATCACTGAAATTCAGGTTGGTTGTGCTTAGCATAACTTTTCCAATAGAATATATTGCTGAGATAGATATGCGTCCAGTTGCATTCCATTAACTTGACGATTCAATATTCCTTTGGTTAGGAGCTTCTTTCTGCTGGGGGTTATAATACACCAAGAACAGTGCATGAAGTCATAGCACTACTAGCATGCCGCCTTACTCGTTGGGATGATCGGTAATTGAAATTCTAGAAGATCGTAATTTTAACTGTATTAAATGTTTCTATTTTCTGCTCATGTTATCCTAGATTTAATAGTCATAAGTGCACATGCATTTTTACCCATTGTTACTGTGTATTGGCTGCAGTTTATCACATATGCAATATGCCTATGCCTCATCCTTCTTTTGTTAACCAATCCTTTTGTTTAGAAATATTTGTTATATGATTGGAAATGCAGATATTGAAGTTCCAAATGTTTCTGACTAGTTACTGACAATGAACCATCTCTATATCTCTCTCTACATCTTCATATCCATACACAAATATTCTGCTCCAGGATTTATACTAGGGGTTTGGAAGGACGATAAAATATTAGCAAATATTAAATCAATCAAGCAAAATAATATATCTTTAATACCACAGCTGCTTCCAGTTTATTCATTTTGTTTTATGTTTGATAGTTCATGTGCTTTTATGTGTAATCATCAATTTGTTTCTGTAGTAAGAGTTATTCGTTAGAGCCAGAAATTGATTCCTAGCTTCGATTATACATGTGATCAGACATGCTACCATAATTTTATTCTATTCATTATGGCTCTGCAAGTTACCCTTTCTTTTCTGACTTAACTTTTTATTATTTGATTTATTTTAGGTTATTTCGCAAGTCCATATTTGGGGCAGCAGATGAGATTGAATTGAAATTTATGAACAGGTTCTGTTAAGAGATTCAGGGTTTCTTCAAAGCAAATTTAATACTTTCTTTTACCTAGAATGTTAGTCTTAGAAAATTTATTGAACAGGAGAAACCATGAAGATATGCATCTCTTCAGTGTCATTCTGAACCAAGAAATCAGAAGGTTGTCAAGACAGGTATCTTGTTATTCTCTTGCATGTTAAACTGCGCTTTTGTTTGGAAGAGCTGCCACCAATTCATGATGCTATGGCATGATGCCTAAGCAATTCTCTCAAGCATAGAATCGACACTCAATTCAAATTCCTGTTATATTTTCTTTCCCTGATAATAGAGGCCTGCATGGGATAGATATCTAAACAAGAGATGCTTAATGTATGAAGGCTTTCCACCAAACAGCATCTTGGGGTCAGATTAGATGTCCTTTTACATACTGTTAGAGATGGTCTCTCAAAACTTAAGGTTAGGATGGGTGTTCTCTAATGCGTATGTCAGTTAAGTTATGTGTGTGGTAATTAAGCTGGATCTGCTTAAATTCTGAAACAAGCAGGATAAGAAATGATAAAAAATGGCCATTTTCGATAATGGAATTGTCTACTTATGACAAAGTCTTCTATTGGCTGGGAAAAGGATCAAGTCATTAACCCATGGATGTATTGCTTTTGATGGACATTTGATGACTGTTGTGCAATTGAGTTATGCTTTTTTTGTTACTCTTGGATACTGACTGATAGATGTTATGCTGCTTTGTGCATGTCTATCATTTATTAACACTTGATTATTTCTGATGAACACTACTAAGTTACTTACCCCTGGTCATTGATCCAGAAGTTGTCTTCTCTTTTTGCATGGAATATGCCAATTGTAAAATTCTGTTCATTTACATGTGAGGCTTGGTGGTGCAGAAAAATTAGATGGTTATCTAAGCTGTCATATCTGGGCATATTATTTTGCAGGTTATTAGAGTGAAATGGTCACTCCATGCAAGAGAGGAGATAGTTTTTGAGCTTCTTCATCATTTGAGAGGAAATGCAGCTAGAAGTTTGTTAGAGGGGATAAGGAAAAGCACTAGAGAAATGTTGGAGGAGCAAGAAGCAGTTCGTGGTCGCTTGTTTACCATTCAAGATGTTATGCAAAGCAATGTTCGGGCATGGTTGCAGGTTTGTATGCGGTAAAAAGAAAAGGGTGGTTTTCTTTAATTGCTTAGCCAACTGTATATTTTCTAGAGTTTTGCCCCCTTATATGCATAAATCTTTAATGATTTCAGGACAGAAGCCTACGTGTAACCCATAATTTGGCAGTTTTTGGAGGCTGTGGCCTTGTTCTTTCTATCATTACTGGGTTGTTTGGGATCAATGTTGACGGGATCCCTGGAGCAGAAAATACACCATATGCATTTGTTGTGTTCACAGCCATCCTCTTCTTCATAGGCGTGGTACTAATCGGGGTTGGGTTACTTTATCTTGGATTGAAGCAGCCCATAACAGAAGAGAAGGTTGAAGTGAGAAAGTTGGAGTTGCAAGAATTAGTGAAGATGTTTCAACATGAAGCAGAAACCCACGCCCAGGTTCGTAAAAATGTACATAGAAACAACTTGCCCCCAACTTCTGGAGATGCACAGTCAGATGATGTGGATTATGTTCTCATCCAATGAAGACATGAATTGTCCTAATCACTTCATTTTAACAAGGGAAAGTCTCCCTGGAGGCTGGGGTGGGAGATACATTATATGCATTTGGATTTTCTACAACTACAGCGATCTTCTTCTTCATCGGTTTTTTATATGATTGTATATATATAAATTGTAAAGTTCATAAATATTCAAAGAGAAGAATCAATACCTTAACCTAGTGGTGAAGCTGAGACCATCTAAAGAGTAGGAGTCATGTTCGAATGTTGCCGGTAAGAATCCTTCTTCCTTATGTTGAACACACTACACTGCACTGCACTGCAGGATGAAGTTAATTGCTAATGACTACACCTTTGCTATGACTATAAATGGAGTTCGTGGGCACGGGACTGAGCTAACTTTTGAAAAAAGGAAAAAAAATTTACTGAGGCCATTCGTGGACTAAATTAATTGAAAAAAAGAGATTTTTACAAAAAAAAATTCACTTTATTAATGGTTATAAATATTATTATTTTAATAAAAGAATCATTTTTCATTGGTTTGGTTATGGGGTAAGTTTCTGACGTAGTCTACATAAGTACGAATTTAAATTTGTCAACGTATATTCTTCACCTTCTATGCTCTGAAAAAAAAAAAAAAAAAAAAAAAAGAAAAAAACTAAATTTCTCAAAATCAGTACACTAGGCTAATTTTATTTTTAATTTTGATCTTTCGGTATTCTAAATCTAATGACTTCACTGATTTAGATTTATGTTTAATACTTGCATCTAAGTGTTTAGAAGACTCTTTATTCAGAAATCAAATTCGATACCTTTTTTCAATGAAAAAGAAATTTCTGTTATTTTATTTCCTGTATCAAAAGTTATTTATTATTTTTAATTTGAAAGAAAAAAAGAAAAACTTTATTTTAGTGCAAGACTTACACACCAATGGACCCAAACACGGTCAAAAGAATTGTCATTTGTCACATTCTCAAGACCCACGTGATCTTTGATCAACGGCCACAAAATCTCCAATGCAAAAATAAAATTTGTAGATCGCATAAAACAAATGAAAACTCCAAAACTACTAGCAAGCAACTACTGTAATAATGCTACTACACTGGCATTCGTTAAAGCCCTGTCTGGTTCAACACTAAACTAAACACTGAGCTTAAAAAGCACAAACAGCAGCAAAACTCCAAAACCAAGACTTAAACCAGAAGTATCTCTAAAACCCAAGAAAGAACCAACATCGTTAGCGCCGGATGAGTTTCACTATGGGCTTGAACCTTCTCCTTCTCATAGCCATGGTTGCCACTAATATTCTCTCTCTTTACCACCTCTCTGCTCCTACTCTTCAATCCCCGAAACCTCCAGCTCCTTTACTAGTCCCTGACCACCTTCTCAACCAATTACAAACCATACGCGCCACCATTAACCACCTCAGTCGCCACCAACCCTCTACCGCCACTCCCACCACCACTCAATCTAAACCCACCATCCCTTCAGATCTCCTCCTCTATTCCCATCTCTCTCCTATAGCTTCTTCTTGTCATAACCACCCTGACCTTCTCCATAAGTATATGGACTACACTCCTTACTCTCTTTGCCCTTTTGACTCTGATCTTGCTGAGTCATTAATCCTCCGTGGCTGCCACCCTCTCCCTCGCCGCCGTTGCTTTTCAAGAACCCCATCAAAGCCCCCTTCTTCTCTCCCGCGTACTCCTTTCCCTTCTTCATTTCTTGACTCGAACGTACTGTGGGGCAAATATTCTTGCAAGTCCTTTTCTTGTCTTGCCAAAGAAAGTTCAAATCTTGGATTTGATTTAAATGCTGAGATCTCAAAGTTTATGACTTATAAAACAGAGTTGGATCTCCCAATTCCACAGCTTCTACAGATATCTAAATCAGCTAATTCTGTTATTAGACTCGGTATTGATATTGGTGGCGGTACTGGTACTTTTGCAGCAAGAATGAAGCAGTACAATGTGAGTGTAGTTACTACAACAATGAATTTCAATGTGCCTAATAATGAAGTGGTGGCAATGAGGGGTTTAGTGCCACTTCACGTGCCATTACAGCAACGGTTGCCGGTGTTTGACGGGGTTGTGGATCTGGTGAGGTGTGGACGTGCAGTGAATAGGTGGATCCCTTTGGAGATTATGGAGTTTTTGCTGTATGATGTGGATAGAGTGTTGAGAGGCGGTGGGTATCTGTGGTTGGATCATTTCTTTAGTAAAGGAGTGGATCTTGATAAGGTTTATAAGCCTTTGATTGGGAAATTGAATTACAAGAAGGTGAAATGGGCAGTTGCCAATAAGACTGATTCTGGTGGATTGAAGAATGGGGAGGTTTACTTGACTGCTCTCCTGCAGAAGCCTGTGTCAAGATGAGAATCATATATTGCACTAGAGGTAAATGATTTGATTTTTTTTTTTTTTTTTTTTTTTTTTGTAGTTTGTAAATTGTCAACTATAGTTTCTTTCTGGTAGATTCTGTTACAGAGTCAAATATATGCATATGAATGTAGTCTTTACCTTGTAATTGGATAACATTGAGTCTCTTCAATGCATCTGTAAATGACATTGACAAAATAATTCAAGTGTTATCTGTCTGTACAAATTTCCAGAATTGAAATTGATGAGTGAAATCAGGAAATTGTTTTCTACAAGAGGATGTTAGTGTTTCCAGATTTGGCCTAGACATGCTTTTTGTCAACCATACCAGTGCTTCCTAAAGTAATAATTCAATAAGTGAAGTAATTGATTTTTGTTGGCACATATCTATGAGTTGAAACTTGCATGTGGTTTTTGTTCTCAATATTTCATAGTTGTTCTATACCTTTTGATTGCAATTAGGATGAGACCCTCTTTTTTTCACGTTTAAGTTGATTTCAGTTTCGCGTTTCAGAATTGTGAATTTGTTAATCTTACTTTGCAATTTATGCAAGTAGGCATATTCCCCCTCTTCTATTTCTCATTCTCTCTTTCTTCTTTTCCATGAAAAATATTTAAAACTCTAGCTTCTTGAAACAATGAAGTTTCCAATTTGAAACTTTGCTCATTGTTAGAAAATAAAAGTTGAGCATGATATGCTGTGCTCATGGAGATTGCCATGTGTGGTAATTTTGCAATATAATGCTATCTCTTGAAAAGAAATTGTCCTTGTAGATGGATTCAGAGCTCACATTGTTGATTTCCACAATTCATTTGGTTAATTTGGGGATGAAGGGTTACAAGGGAAATTGATTGGACACCTTTTCAATTCACAATTGATCAAAACATTTCTTAGCAATTTTCGAACACAACTAAAGAAAATGGGTTCCTTTTCTTTTGGTTCATTCTTCTGCCTGCACAGATTTCAGATTTTTCCAAACTAGGTTTAAACACTCGTGTTCGATGGCTGGATTAATGTGTGCTTAGTTCTTGGCAATTCTGTTAATAATATTTACTTCTGAAACTTCAAATAGTTCATCAAATTTCATGAGTCGATTCCTTTTTATCACTTCCAATTCAGATGGTAAGCCCAGATACTTTTTTTGCTGTTTTTGTCAGGAATTATCATCAGATCTTTCTCTTGCTTGACTGAACAAAACTACAAACTGCAGACTACCTTGTTCTCAAAACTAGATGCCTCTTCAGATAGAATCTGTGGTCCTCTGGATCGGCAATGAAGCGGACATACTTATGCCGCGCAAATGCGCAAGAAGAAAGTCATTAATGTTGTAAAGATCGTGTAGAATTGGGAAAAAAAAGTAATCATAGTTGCAACGAACAGTGTAAAATTATAAAGGGTATAAGCAGAACATATTGGAGGTGATTGATTTTTATTGATTTCTTTTACTCAGAAACATGTTATTGTCAGAAATAAATCAACAGAATGAGCAAACAACGTTCGGGTTTTTTTTTTTTTTTTTTTTTTTTTTTTTGTGGGGTGGGGGTTGGGGAGTATTACTTGGCTGATAAAAACAATTATTGGAAGAAAAGGTTGGATTCTGTGCATGTGGACCTGAAAAAAGGGACGAATCCTTGCATGCTGGAAAGCTGCTGGGAAAGTGAAGGTCCTGAAAAGTGGAAACTCTTCTTTTCTACGTATTGCATGATCCGATTTAATCATTCAGGCCTAGTGGGTGACCCAAATTTGGTACACAGTTTTCTCTAGTCCTGAAGTTCTAGATTTGTTAGGAAGATGGATTACATTAAAAAATAATTGGTAATGGTCCACTGAAGCAACTTGGCTTAAGATAGGCCAAAAGATGCTATAAATCTCACGTTTATGATATTTGATTACAATACAATCATTTTCATTAAGGAAGGTTCCCAGCTGTATCTCTGATTTATGCAAATGTGGAATATTAAGAAGGAAAAAGAAAAAGAAAAAGAAAAAGAAAAAAGCATATACGGATGTCCATGCAAGCTTATTGGAGTTAAATTTGTAAAAATCTCCATTTTTTACCAAGTATGAACATGGCAGATACCTTCACTCAATCAACAAAGGGGCCATCATGCCATTTCCAGATCATGCGAAATTAATCAATTTCTCAAGTAGCAGCCTTCTTTTTTCTTAGCAGGTGGTGCAGGTCAAGCCCATTGATTTTAGCAGCAAGTATGAAGTCATTTTCTGTTAGTCCACCTGTGCAAGTATAGAGCATGATAAGAATTTTGATCTCCACGCAAGCAACAAAAGGAAAGAGGAAGTCTGGCCTACTATTAGCCGGAGGGTTTGTATAACTTCCAAGCCGTCAGGCCAGACTGTGGTGTGCACCTAGCTGGGTAAATTCAAGTATGCCTCGTATACATATGGACAAACTGTGAATATACTGCGACAAATTGTGTTGAGCATAGGCAGAAATAGATTTTCAAAGGCATAACAAAATAAGAAGGAAAATGTTCTTAGGAGTTGGCCGATGTAATAAGAGAGGAAATGGATTGGACTAGGTCTTAAATTAAGCTCTAAAAGAAAAAAAAAAAAACAGCCAAATAAGTAATTAGGAAGAAAAGAAATACTTACCAACTGAATGAGTCCATATCTCTATTTTTACATTGTTCCATCCAACAAGATGAAGATCTGGATGATGATCTGCATTGAAATAAATATTGTTACTTGTCTATTTAAGGAAAAAAAAGTTCTTCGGAAAAAAAGGCAGCATTCCAATATACTCAAGAGATTAGAGTGAAACATAAACAGGGGAAAAGTACCTTCAGCTTCAGCAACATTCCCAACAAGCTGGAATAACTCCAACCCTTTGGTGAAACTCTTTACTTTCCATGACCGATTCAGCTTCAGTGTACCATCTTCATTCACCAAATTCCACCCAGCAACCTAAATAATTTACTTGCTAAGAACAATCTGTCCAGCAGACAGCAAATGGAAAACACAAATTTGAATACAAACCTTTGGCATCATTTCATTTGCACTTTCTTCTGTCATGGCTCGGATATCCTTTGAGTTGCATGGTACACACTTCTTAGCAGCTAGATCTAACATGGTTGTAGAACTGTATCAGAAACTAGAATGACCAGTCACACATGCAATATGTTGTATCATAACACTAGTTTCAACCTAAAAAGCACCAACAGCCAATGATGGAACTCAGAGACAATCAATCAATGGATTCAGAGGTATTCTTTTTCCTATCATTTCTACTCTTGAATTTTGTGCTCGTTATCCTGCTCTGATTAAGACTGTGTTCGGCAACAGCTTTTTAAATAGCTTTTAGAGTTTTAACTAGTCAAAACGCTAAGCGCTACTTAAAAAGTTGTTCGGTAACATAACGTTTGAACTAACTTTCAGAGGTTAGGGTAATTTTTCGCAAAAAGTTAATTCATATAACGTTTAACTTTTAACGTTTCATGAAATAGCTAACAGCTAAACGCCACTAAAACAACTAACAGTTATCAAAACAACTAATTTTGCTAAACAGACTCCAAGAAATTGTGGGAAAGTGAGAGAAAACTAAGATTTTATCATGAGACAAACTAGCCAAGTAAACTTGCAGTAATCAAGCAATGCAATGGTACACATGGGTTTCGAAGATAGCATCATATAAAATACTCTTAACTGAAGCATCTTAGATTTAGTGTTTTACATATACGCATAGCATTGCCAAATAAAGCAACAATTCTTTTAATCAGTAGCTTAAGTTCATAATCAAACATGACAGGAGAAGTATCATGCCTATCTGTGCAGGTGAATGAGGAGGGAGGAATATAGGCTTTTTAGAGAAAGCTTGTTATTCAACCTGCCAATTAATCCTATTTTGTTCACAGCCTTGCACTACTCATCCTTACTCTTAACTCATGGCAACTTTGGAATGAATCCCTTCACTGATAAATGCAAAAATTTAGAACTAAAAATTCACCGGAGAAGCATGGAATAAATTTTCACAGGTGATGCAGTTGTATCTAACTAGTATAGTAAATTAGCCAAAGGTTATAACGCACCTCTGCCAGAGCAGTAAGTCCTAAATCCATTAAATGAGTTCCTATTGGATGACATCCCCACATGATACCAACGTATTCGTTTAACTTGAGTACTGGAGCTGTAAGTAAGTGCAAAAATTCATCTTCACACTACAAAATTCTTCAAGAAAAAGATGGCAGAAGGAGAAACTACGCATATCAGTGCACCAAAAACTCCAAAGAAAAAGAAAATAAAGAAATATGAAAACCATCTTAGCCAGCAAAGTTGCAATTCAAAGAAAGAACAAGGTACAAGGCCAAAAGCATACAAAACGCAATCTAATTCATATACCAGAGCCCAAAATATCACGTATAATATTAAGATTAAAGAATAAACAGTTCTAAACCAGAAATTGAAAAGGTAAGTTTATTTAAGATTTAGAAAGACAAAAATCGAAGATTGGCGATGAAGAAAAGTACCGTCCATGTCCGTTCGACAGTCCTTCGAATAGAGATGCTAGTGGCACCTGAACGAAAATCATATAACGGGAAAGTTACATCAATAGATACAGAGAACGAGAGAGAGAGAGAGAGAGAGAGAGACAGGAGTGGGTACCTGAGATTTAGAGAGGAAGCGCAGTGATGGCGGCAACCACCGAATCATGAGTTAATCTGGAAGTTCTCATTATTAGCCTTGAAAGGTAAACCACTAAATACGCTCCAAACTTTAATTCTTTTAACAATTATACCGTAAAATCCAATTTGACCCATCGGCACCTCAATTCTTAACTTTTTATCATAATTATACTCTAATTTAAAATTAATAAAAATTATTAAATAAAATACATTAAATATGAATGTCATAGTTCATATTTAAATTAATTTAATTCGATAAATAAATTATAAATACCTTAACCTTTAACATTTATAGTAATCGAACTCTAAAATGATTTTAATTCTCAAATATTTTAATTTTAATTATTACATTTAAAATTTAAATTATAACAAATAAACTATCATAATTATATTTTAAATTAAAAATTAGAGGTCACATCCAATTCAATTTTACCTTAAATTTAAATTTATTTTATTTAATAGAGCAAACTCTAAATTATTAAAAAAAAAAGTAATCAATAAGAGATAACATCTAAATAAACAAATTATGACAAATATACTATCATAATTAAATTTTAAATTCAAAATTCATCTCATTTTGATAGATAAACTCTAGATTACTTGAGAAAATACGATTTACTACAAAAATAACCTTAAATCTCCAAATACAAATTATGATAAGTTTATTGCAAATATATATGTGCTAGAAATATAAAATCGTATTTTTCATTTTGACCCCAAAAAGTTTTTGTTTAATCCCTTCTAATTTTTTTCCCTGCTTGGAGGAGCTTAAAAAATTCACAAAGTTCTTTTGTCCTTTTAAAAAAATAAATTTCACAGAACAAATAAGCAGTAGGATTTTTTTTTTTTTTGAGTAAAGTTATAAATTAATAATATTTAAGATTAATAAAATGTTTTTTTCTAGTGTAAGAAAATATCATGAATATATATATATATATTATATAATTTAGCAGCATTATATTGACTCATACTTCTTTTAATTTTATTTCCATTACTCCATTTAATTTATTTTCTAAATTATAAAACCTCTATAAATTGCAAATATTTTTAACAAGGTGGCTATTGTCACGGAAAATAAATAAACAGAAAGAATGTGTCAAAAGTGAAAATACACAAAAAACACAGTGCGGCTTAAGCAAATACCGTTGTTTTATATATTTTGTCGAGGCCTTGATCATCCTGGTCTCATAGATTTTCTCAGAAAATCCGGAGACTATTTTCCGGCAAAGTTTCGCCAAACCAACATGGTAAGTCCTTCTCTTTCTATGGACTTACATTACTATTTTGTGTACATGAATTTTACAATTTCGAAGAAAAAGGTTTCTTATTTCCTATTACGTTGTATGCTGATTTGCCTTTTGAAGATCTAAGCTAGGTTAGATTCGGTGCATTTTTTTCCCTTTTTATGGTTTTAGTTTAGATCTATAAAATTGTTGCTACCGCTCAGATCCTAATGTTTTTCCCTTTTTTATGTAATTGATTTTCAATCTTTGAAGGCTAAAAGGTGTTGTTATGATTAAAATTATGGACTCTGTTTGTATTTTTATTAGATAAATTAGTTTTTGGTTTAGTCTGCAACTAAAAAATATGAATGAAAAAGGAAAATTCAACAAGTGATTATTGAGCTTTATTTCTCTATCGTATAGAAAATTGCTGGTTCATTTGGATGTTTTAGTTATTCTGCTATAATGTTGCTTATAGGAGATATGCCCTTCTGTGAAAAATATCCTTCTATTGGATTCTGAAGGAAAACGCATAGCTGTTAAGTACTATACAGATGATTGGCCGACTAACAATTCCAAGGAAGCTTTTGAGAAATCAGTGTTTACCAAGACTCAGAAGACTAATGCTCGCACTGACGGTAAGCAATCAGTATTGGTTTTATATGACAATCATGGATTTTTATTGCATTTGTTCAGTTGTGTGTCTGTGTTGTAAGATTCTTTTGATCAAGTGGACATTACCCTTTTATGTACTCATATAGGGTTTTGCTGTGGCTATTTAGTGTCAATATTATATGGTGATATTATCTTTGTTCTGTTTCTTCAACACTTGCTAGTTTCGTGAGAGTGATAAAAGACCAAGAATTAGCTGTTACATTAGAATTTATTATAGTGGTACCTGTATTTGGCACTAATATGGCAGTTATTAGTTTCTGTCTTTGTCTTTCTTTTGGTGCCGCGCGCCGCGGGTGGGGGGAGGATATATCAGTGTTAAATTCAGTAATTAGGTTATTTAATTTTGATATTAAGGTCATCATGTTATCTAATTTGTAAAAATCATTTGTTTTTGTATTATTCAGTTTTACTGTGAATGACATCTCTTTGTTGATGAATGTATAGGATAGATATTCTCTGCGCTGCATACTTTGTTTAACCTGTGATTCTTACTAGTTTTGTGTTAACATGTTGTTACTTCATGTACAGCGGAGATAACTATGCTTGAGAATAGCATTATTATTTATAAGTTTGTTCAAGATCTTCACTTTTTTGTTTCTGGGAGTGAGGATGAAAATGAGCTCATCTTAGCCACTGTTCTTCAGGGTTTTTTTGATGCAGTAGGCCTTCTCTTAAGGTTTTACCACTAGCTTCTCATCACATCTTTGCAGTTAAAATACTGTCAGGATAAATTAGCACCTGTTATCCTCTTTGAATTTGACATATGTTTACATTCCTTATTTTAGAGGCAATGTGGACAAGAAAGAGGCACTTGAGAATCTAGATCTAATTCTGTTATGCCTTGATGAAATTGTAGACGGAGGGTATGCAGTGCTCTTTTCCATGACTATATTGTTTATTTGCTTCCTTGACTTGAGATTTATAGTTTAACTTCCATGATAGTGAAAGGTGTCCTTGTGTTTAAAATTTTAACATATGTAAACTATGTCATAAGGGATTTATCACAAATGAGAATAAGTTTAAACACATAACTCTCTACGTTCATGATCTTCTAGCAATTTGTTCCAAAGTCATGTTTTTTCTGGAAAATGTATGTAAATTCCTCACTAATATAATATTAAATCATACTTGTCTTAAGAGACAGAGAACTATGAATCTTGATGCAGCCTAGTGAAACGTTTTCCGAGTTCCGAGCAATATTTGGCAAAATTTCACTGTATCAGTTCCCAAAGAAGCATCCCTTACTACAATATTAAATCTTGTGTGTATTTGTATGCAGTATTATTTTGGAAACTGATGCAAATGTCATTGCTGGGAAGGTAGCAAGTAATAGTCTGGACGCCGGAGCTCCATTGTCTGAACAGGTTATGCCAATTTGGGTACTTAATACCTTTGTAGAATATGAAATGCTAAAGTTTTGCCTTCTTTGCAGACACTAACTCAAGCACTAGCAACGGCACGTGAACATTTGACAAGATCTCTTCTCAAATGAAAAGTTGTAACAAGCAAAAGAGGGGAGCAAAGGGATTTCTTATATTTCTAGTTTTAGGTGTCCATTCAAAAAAAAAAAAAAAAAAAAATTGTAGACGTTACTAATTGAAGCATTGAGTCAAAGCATATTGATTTTAAAGGCTTAATAATAAAGTGCGGCTGATGAACTATAAAAAAAATGAATGAAACGACATCTCGTTTAAAGGATTAAAGTAAAAATTTTGTATGTTAATTAGGTTGGATTAAAATTTTTAATTTCTATTCCATCTTGATTACCCGAATAATTAAACATTCGGTGAGTTGTGGAAAGTGCGTGTGAATTATAGGAATTAATTAATTTCACAAAATAATTCAGCTTGAATATAAGTTGTGCTGTTACACTAAAATATGATGAATCAATTCCGATAATTAAACGCAACATAAAATTTTATTTTTGAAAAAAAAAATAGCGACATAAAATTAATAAATTAATCAAAGAGTTCTTCCATAAAAAAAGAAGAAAAGAAAGATGAAGAAAATGAAAACTCGCGTCTTAATGTACTAACGGACGATCCAATTTTACGATTACGACACAGCAAAAGGCTCATAAAATTGCGTCTCGCAAACGCTGAGATCTACGACCAAACGGGCATTTACAAATCACAGTCACTCTTTGGAGTAGCAAACGGATTCTCAAATCCATAAACAACCAGACTTTGTTGTTGATCACTGCTCAATCAATGGTGAGTTTTTTTTTTTCTTTTACTCATCTATTTTCTTTTACTTACTAAGCAAAATTAGGGTTTACTTTTTGTTTATTTTGCTTATCTCCAGCTTTTCACGAACTGATTCCTGGGAATTCCGGTCTCTAATTGAGATTTATTTATGAAATTGAGGTTGGGTTTATGTAGCACGGTGAACTGATAACGTTTTAGTTTTAGAAACGTTAACTTTGGGTACTATCAGGTTTATGTGTTTGGTCAAATTGTTGATTGCGTGTAGCAGTAGCAGGAAGTCAGTTTTCTAGTTATGTCAAATTCTTGAAACAAAATCTGCATTTAAGTTCTTCAAAGCTGTGCTCTTTAGTTGCTGATAGTGAAATTGTCCCCCTTCTGGTTTGGCGCAATAGAACTCTTAAATTGTGTTTTTTGTTGAACTACTTGAGCTCATTTGGTGACTAGGAATTGGGATTCTATAGTTGGGTCCTAATGTTGTGTGGATTTGGCGCAGTTTTAACTATCACTGTTCTATTTCTTTCATTTCTTTTAGTTTTTTGGTTTGCTTTTCGGAATACTTTGTCTTCATGTCATATATGCTGAAGCAGTTTGCATCTACTAATTGTTATTCTTATACTTGATATTAGGCTGATCCTGAGTTAGAAGCAATTCGCCAGAGAAGAATGCAGGAGCTCATGGCTCAACGTGGCATGGTAATCACAATTCATTCCTTGTGTATGCATGTTTGGCTTCCTCTTTATGATCATGAGATTATTCACATTTATATAAAATGATCAGGGAAATCAGCAAAGCTCTGAACAACAGAAGGCTCAGGACGAGGCAAAGAGGTTAGTTTGTGAACTAATTGTTTCATTCTGCAGGTTTTCCTTTGCAGGTTAGGGTTTTCTTGGGTACCATTTCCTTTTCTTTTTTGGTCTCATCTTGGAAAATGAAAATGGATGACTCCTATTTTTCCTTTTGTCATGTTGTTTACTTTTGATTGATTTTTGTTCTACAAAATGGTGCAATCTTTGTTCTGAAATTAAGGAACCAATGCTTTCACATGTTGAGTTTTTCCCTGTTGATTAATAACAGAATGAAAAGCAAGATTACAAAATTAATTCAGAGAGCATTTTTTTAATTTAAAAAAAAAACTGTAAGGCCTGTAAGACCTACATTGCAATTATATATATGAACTGAATTTTCTGCCTGACTAAAGCGTTTGATATAGGGAGGCTGAGGAGCGGAGGCAATTGATGCTTAGTCAGATTTTATCTGCTGAGGCACGTGAAAGAAGTAAGTTCACATCTTTTCACATCTGAAATTATGATTATAAGCTGCATGAGTGAACGTCCGCATTATTAGCGTGGATTGCCAAAAATATGTTATTTTATTATTGCATTTTTTTTGAAAACTTACTACCTGGTTACTTAGTTTATGTTTCAACACTTTGATCTCATGGTAATGGAGGTAACTTGTTATTTGGTTATACTCTTTATTTGTGAAGTAATATAGCTGTATCATGTTCATGTCAGAACATTATGTGTTAAGTTGTCATCTATATGGCTAAGAAAGTTGGGCTGGTCATGTTTAGATTCCTTAAGAGTATGAGAAATCAAACTCTCTTTATTAACTTCACTAGGAAAAACTTCAGAACATTTTTTCGCCTTCAAATTTTCTTTAGGCACCTACTGTCGGTATTCATTAACTTGAGTTTCACCAACTTTGCAAAATCTTGTGTCACATATTTTTGGACAAGTGATTCTAAATATTTGTACAAATTGTAATTCTGAATTTCAGATCATGCAATAACTCTTTGTAAATTAGCCATCTTCATGTGAGGTGTTAAAGCTGTTTTAGTGATTGCAAAAGAATAATGCTTGTCAATGTAAAGTCAAATGCATGGTTAAGATCTCATAAAGTGTAAAACTAACATTATCTGGCCATGTAAGGATCCTTTTGCAATTCTGCAGCAGAGACTAATTACTCTGTTAAGAGCAAAAATATACCTCTGTTTTACTCTCCTTTAGTCATTTACATTTTTGGCACTGATTCTGTTCTCTTACGATATCTGCAGTTGCCCGAATTGCTTTAGTTAAACCTGAGAAAGCAAGGGGTGTTGAAGATGTTATACTGAGAGCTGCTCAAATGGGTCAAATAGTTGAGAAGGTATAAAATGGAGTTACATTGCAGTTTGGTGCACTTTAGTTCACGTGTATTATAGATGGGTAATGATGGTCTTCCCTTTGCATGTCACTCAAAACTTGACCGTATTTGTTTAATCTATTTGTAGGTTTCTGAAGAGAAGCTCATTTCATTGCTGGAACAGATTAACAACCAAACAACTAAACAGACAAAAGTCACAGTACGTCATGCAACTTTCTTTTTTGGTATTTTGCCTGCTTGCACAACAGTTTTTTTGATCCTCTGCATACTCGTATCATTCTACAGATCCAGAGGCGGCGGAGTGTTCTGGAGGATGATGATTAAACTCCTATGTAACTTATGCTTTACCAGTGATGCAGAGCTTTTTTCTTTTTATTTTTTTTTTTATTTTTTTCGGTTGCCTATCATGGGCAAAACCCTGAGCGCTAAGGGTTGACATATACTGACTGCAATTATATTCGCTTGTGGCTTTGTGATCTGAAATCCTTCATCTATCTATATCATGTAGTTCTTTGGCTTGAGTAATAAGTCTGGATACCTTTCACAGCTACCTAGTTTGGCATTTGATTTTGAAATTGAAAGTGAGAAAAAAAATGATGTTTTCTGACTTGGATTTGGCAATGTGATTGAAGATTTGGGGTGAAATTGACATTACCATGATTGCAGACAGCTATTTAGAGTGGCTTAATACAAATCAGAAGTTTGCTTTTTGGCATATTCTTTTTTGACTTCCTACACAAATATGATAAGGATTAGCTAATTTATAGCTGATTTGATTGATGTTATCCTTAATTTCCCTTTTAACAGGAAAACTGTTTCCTTATTTTCCAAGGTAAATGTATCTCATTTGTTGATGTCAAGTTAAAAATGACATCAAATGGTCAATTTTTCTCTGGTATTTGGTCTGCTTGATTTAACATTAAACCTACTGCAAAATGCTTAGTCTTTAATCTTTGCCATTTTGCTCTCGAAATTCATTTTCCTAATCCGTATTTATGGGCCTTAATAATCCTCCTAAAATTATTAATTAAGAGCATTGGATGATCGTTTGATTTCCATTGGGGGCCATAATATTTTGTAAATCTTTTAAAATTCATTAATAGATTAAAGGAGAGCAAAAGTTAAATTTAAAAAATCACATGCTGAAAAATAAAAACCTTTTTATAAAAAAATAATTACTATATAAGTAAAAGAGACCGCCTGATTGGGTTTTCAAAATCTAATAGTGAAGAAGGTGGCGTCACTTTCACATGTGTTGCTTCAATCCGATAAAAAACCCAACGGTGCCCTGATTACAATGAAGGCTTGTGTGGTCACGCGCTTCCGTCAATTGAGTGAACAGTCCTCACATCTCCTCCGCTCCAATTTAGCTTCCCTCATTCCGGTTACCTCTCCAACTGCAAAAGACCGAATCATACTCCTTCGTCTTTCCCTCTCTCCCTCTAAAAAACTCACGCGCGCATACACACTCCGCCTCTCTTTCTATACGTACTCGTTTTATTTTCTTTGAACCTCTATTGCTTCCGTTCTTAGATTCTTGTTATTCTGTCTCTTTCATTTCTTGGATTCTTCCTTTCGCTTTCTTTGATATGGATAAAGAGCCGTTACTCCCATTTCAAAGTCCTAGAAGAAAAACGCCACCCCATCTGGCAACACTGCTTTCCTCTCTGCCGGAGCATGATGAAGTTTCCCTCCCTCTCCCTATTACTCCATCAAACCTTAAAGAACGCCTTATTTTTGGCCCTGCTGTCGCTTCTTCCCCTAGAGACACTTCTCCTATTGTAGACGCTTTGACACTCCCTCAGCGCTCACCAAAATCTTCGTCTTCCAATCAAGAATTTAGTGCAATTATCCCAGAATCACCGCAACAGTCTTGGTTGATTGACCCTAATTATTCATGGGGAAAGACTAATCTCCACAGGTCTAAAACAGCGCCAGCTATGGCTGTGATTAATGATAGGAGCCATCCTCCGTTAGCCAAGCCTCCGTTTGGCGAGTCTCAATCAATAATTCGGCAAGCTATTATTCTATTGGTATTATATTTATCTTCTGGTGTGGTAATATATTGGTTTAATCGTGATAATTTCATTGCAAAAGAAACGCATCCAGTTGTTGATGCTTTGTATTTTTGTATTGTAACAATGTGCACTATCGGATATGGGGATATCACCCCGAATAGCACTTCCACTAAATTATTTTCCATATTGTTTGTGTTGGTTGGATTTGGCTTCATTGATATTCTGCTATCTGGGATGGTAAGTTATGTGCTTGATTTGCAAGAGAATTATTTGTTGAGGAATGTTAAGAGAGGAAACGATAGAGAAGCTGCTGGCTCTGTTATAATTGATGTGAAGAAAGGGAGAATGAGGATAAGGATGAAGGTGGCATTGGCATTATGTGTAGTGGTTTTGTGTATTGGAATTGGTGTTGGCGTTATGCATTTTGTGGAGAGACTTGGATGGTTAGATTCATTTTATCTCTCTGTTATGTCAGTTACAACTGTTGGTTATGGTGATAGAGCATTCACATCATTGCCAGGTCGTGTATTCGCTTCCATTTGGTTGCTTGTGTCTACACTTGCTGTGGCTCGAGCATTTTTATATTTGGCTGAGGCAAGAGTGGATAAACGGCATAGGAGGATGGCAAAATGGGTACTTGGTCAACACATGACTGTGTCCGAGTTTCTTGCTGCAGATATTGACCAAAATGGCTTTGTAAGGTATGCTTTTTTTCATAATATTTCAACACATTTCAATCCTGCAAATATGTTTGTTTTGTGTTGACAATGAGGAATTGAGTTTAATGTTCATGGAAAAGAAATAGAATTAACTACCAGAAAGTCATAGGAGGAATTTATCATTTTCTATGAATATGTAGTATGATATTTCTTCATTTACAAATGAATGAATAAGATAGAATAAGATATGATTTATGGGATGATAATATGCTCATTGATTTAGAAGATGTGTAATAGATGTTACATATGGCCCATTTGTTATATTTTCTGTGAGAAGTCGTGCACTTTCAGAGCTATTGCTTGCATGAGATACTGTGTGGAGATTATCTTTCATTGCAAGTATCTGATTCTATTCAAACTATGTACTGCTCATTAACCTCTTATAGTCTTCAAGCACAATCAAAACAATAAAAAAACTAGAAAAAAATTCAAATTTAAACAAATGAAATGTAAGATTTCTAGTAAATTCTGAACACAGAGAGAGAGAGAGAGAGATCAGAAAATAAACAATAGATGAAGTAAAATTTTATGATTGCCTCTTTTCTCTTATGCAAATCCTTCCTTCCATCTTTCTTTCCTGTTCCAGTTTCCTGGAGTACATCAGTAAGATTCGTTCCTTTGAAATTCTGATTCCTACTTTGAGCCTTTCACACCTTATGTACTGGCAGTATGCCTAATTTTCTTTTCGAAGAAAATCTCTTTCTTTGTTGAAGAAAATTTCGGAATAAGATGCAGCAATCAGTCCACTTATTTTGCGCACAAGATTTCTTGATTCAATAATGCTGTACCTACAACACTGCCATGAAATATCTCTTTCACATTTTTAGTGAGGTGGGAACCCAGAGCTTATATATCTTTGGTGCTTGGAAATACATGGGAGGTTGATGCACCAACTTCAATATCTTGGTTTTTGAATGAATATTTGGGTATAATATCCTTTTAATTAAATGATAAATTTTCAAAATTTATTTTGATTAGTGGATTAAGGAATGCAATCTCATAGGGGGACTAGAGTGTTTTACTAGGAAAGCCTTTCACACCAACTTCTTCATGCTTATGATGGCCTTTTGGGAAAGCTTGGTAGGTAATTAATTATGTTCTCATGGCATGATATCTGCAAACTCAGTAATCCTAGCAAATACGGCTTATTGTTTTCCCCTGCATTTGAATCACACTAGGTAAAACTTAATTTGTCACAGTGGAGGTGCAGAAGCCACCCATTCATTATGCTTCCCCATATAGTAGCCATTGATTATACTTCCCTAGCATTTTTCCCATTTGGACTTTCAAGCCCTCCTGTGTAGATTCTAAATAATTTGTAATACATATGCTCTAAATCCAATTAACAGGCAATTCTATATATTTTGTTCCTACACTGGGACTTAGCCCTTCAGCGAAGAAAATTGTGGACGATACTTAATGTTATTTACTCTAGATTTGGGAATTATGAAGTAATGGCAGCATTATTAAGTCTTGTTATGCTGGAAAGTCTCAACTTCTCAACACGCTCTTTATCCTGGCAAATTAATTCCCATCCCTTATCCTTGAGGGGAATTATTCCCAATATGACCTCACCTTGTCCTGGCCCTACCATTCTGTATCTTACCCCCTAGTCACCTAAAGTTGTCATTTTGAACTATTTTTCTCAAACCCAAAATTATAAAGTCCATAGACAATAGTTGATAAACAGTACTTAGTTGAAAGTTGGGAGGAAGCTGTACCTATTTGAGGCCAATATGCATCAAAACAAAATCAAAGAAACAAAATAGTCCTCCTCTTTTCTCCTCCTCCTCTCAGGATTTATCTCAGTTCCAGAAAGGGTGCCAACTTTTCCCAAATTTGGTGCAGAATCCTAGTAAGAGGGAACTTGTTTTAGAAGCAAGCACTAAGTTTCGAAAGCAAGAGGGGCAAAGTGCAAGTTCATAACCTTGTGGGATTTTTTGTTGTATTCCCTGTTGACAACCTTGTGAAGATAACGTTGATATTTTGAGAAATTTTTGTATAGAACTTTCAAAATTCATATGGTTATCTAAGAGTATTCAATGGAAACTCCAATTTCTCAATACATGTTTAGTTGTATACTTAGTAAGCATGGCGACTCACAGTAGGTTTTAAGTGGGTACCCTGAAAATTATTTTACATATTAATAGGATGGCATTAACTGTAGGCTCTCCATATTTCCTAATCATGTTAGCCACTAGTTGTCAACTCATATGCTGACTGAAATTATACACAAATACTGGCCTTAATGTCTTGTTCTGATTGTTGGTTTCTGGTTTTTAGAATGTCTGTCTCTGTTCTTGCATCATCACTGTCATTTTCTTTATCTGAATTCTTTACATTGTCAGAAATTTATAATTTTCTTTGCAATCTTATGTGTTATTTGTACCTGGAACCATCTTGCTTATTACTAATGTTGGTTTTGTTTGTTCAGTAAATCAGAATATGTGATATACAAGCTCAAGGAGATGGGAAAGGTTTCAGAGAAAGATATTTTGCAGATATGCCTGAAGTTTGATAAGCTAGATATAGGCAACTGTGGGAAGATAAGTCTTGCTGATCTGATGGAAAGTAACCATTGACACGCAAGTACCCTCGAAATAGTGTTCAGTGGTAATACTGGAGCACAAGAATGTTACAGGACGATGAATTAAGGACTAGTTAAGGTTCTAGTTCAATAGACAATGGTCTCTGAAATGAATTTTGGAACTGAATATCTGATATTCTTCAGCATATCCATTCTGACCTATCCAATCAGTTTGGCATCTTGTAAGATGAAATGAACCTCATAGACAGAATACTTCATAGTTCAGTTGCCTGTCAAATTGCAGAAATCAGTCAAATGCCAAAGGCTTTTGGAGTTTTCAGCAACTTAGCTATCTAGTGATCATGATACTGGTTGGTTGAGAAAATGGTTTCGATGAATGGATCGTGCTCACCGGTCCCTAGTATGGGGATAGTGGATTAATTCTTCTGCAGATGCCAAGTGATAAAGCTGAGTTATTGTATAAATATATGCCTGTTCATGTTTTGCTTGTGAAGTTCTCTGTGGCTCTACAGAATGAATATACATTGCATGAAATGAAGGTGGGTTCTCCCTCACATATATATGTATATATGGGATATTTCCCTCATCATGTGTGTATATGTCTCATAATCATCAACCTCAACCTTATCCTTAAATATAAACAATTGAAATTTCTTTCTTGCACACATGGAACCATCTCACGTGGGATAGGACCCACTACAAGCCCTGTGAGATGGTCCACTGGACCTCCATCCAAGTAAGGATTACCTGTGTGGGATTAGTCACTTGATAACACATAAACCAATTATGGTTCTTGGTGATTGTACCTAAAATACAAAAAATGTCCCCACAAGTGTCTAAAAGTCTGGAATTGGGAGCCACGGTGGAACTGAGAACTATGTCTTTCAATGGTCTTTTTTAATGATCAAGAACCTTCTTTTTTCCTTCCACAATTATTCTCTGATAATGGTCCGAGTTTTCTTGCCTAGCTTTCGTTGGTGGCTGCCATTTTTTATTCAGTGAATGGCCTTTGTTCTCGATTTTAATGACAGAACTGCCCTATGTAGCCAAAAGTAGCTATAATCCACTCATTGAAACGTAGAAGAAGGGCTAGTTGCCCATAGAAGAGTAGACTTGACAAGAATCATTTGCGTGATAGTAGGAAAATTGTGTGAACTCTTTCTACTCTTGAAAGGCCGCTTCCCACTTTTTTGTTAACAAATTCAAGCCTGCAATTTTGAACAAACCTAATTATGCTCAACTCAGTAAAAATAAAATGGAACCCGTCAAATTGGAATTTCCAAGTCAAGTCCACCTCCTCTTCCGTTTCTTTCAGCAATGATATCACTCCTTTTTGTGATCTAGAAGCAGTTTTAGGGTGCCTTTAAGACAGACAAAGTCTATTATTTTCATAACTTCCACGAAAGTATACATTCAAAAGTTATTTGTAGTATCAAAGATCAAAGCAATCACTTTTCATTTCTAACTTGGGATTTTGCATCCAAGGCCACTAATTATAATTAACCCCATTTCGAAAATCTAAGAGCACAATCCCAATATTTAAGCTCTTTTACTTTAAGGGTAAAAAGAAAATTACTTGGACCCAAAATTTAAGGGGGTGGAAGACAAAATTAACTAGTGTGGTCACACACTCTAAATAATTCAACTTTAAGAATAATCAAACACCCTTTTGAATTCAAGTGAAGTTTGACTAAGTGAGCTAAGTGCCTAAGACAATTAATGATTTTTAGTACATGGAGTTTACCAAAAAGAAGAAAGGTACTATAAATAATTAAAAACCATATTTGGGCATGGCCAAGTCAACTTCCCTATTGCAACTTGTGACAGTTGATGACTTAACCCAACATTCAACAAAGTAATAATTTGGTTCCTATCAGAAAAGAAATGGTAAAAAGAATGAAAAACAAAAGTAAAAAAAAAAATTCTCTTTCACTATCCTCTTCTTTACTAAGTTAATAAAAAATGAGTGGGGTGGGACACATTATTAGAAAACTCAAGTTATAAATATAAAATAGAACAAATAGCTAGCTCTAGTCTTTGGAATGAGTCAAAAGAATTTGTGACATAAGAGAGGATCTAAGCCATTGAAAACCTTTCACACTTGATGTTCGTGTTATGCTATGCTTCAAACAATTAAAGAGATAAAAGACACACACACACACATATATATATATATATAGGCCTTACAAGTTGCATATGTTTGCTTACATATGTTACAATAATTGGGTCTTTAACACTTGAAATCATTGACCTATTTGGAATAGATTCCAATTTCCAAGTGGAGTGGATAGTGAATAGAGATTAGTCATGTTGACTTTCACTTTCAAATCTATAGAAAATGCATTATTTCAAGTTTTAAAAAAAGAGGGTTATTATAAGGTGATGATGATGATATTTTGGCTTCATTTGAGAGGAAAATGAAAAAGAAATTTTGATTACTATACTTTCAATGTATGTGCATTATGATAATTTTTTTTTATTGGATTTTATGCTCGCAAAAGAGGCAAGAACTAACGAATTACACTATAAAAGCATGATCAAATTCATTTGGTTATAAGCATTGATGACTACTTTTTTACTCTATTTGTCTTAAAAATATAAGTCGTTTTTGAGTTATTATATCGTAAAATATAAATCGTTTTTTGGGTTATTTTGTCGCAAAATAAATACTTATACAAATAATTATCCTTGATTTTGTTATAATCTAATAGCTTCCTCAATCCTTGTGAAAACAATTTATATTTTGCAATATACCTCAACATGCAATAGACATTGGACCTTGAAGAAAGTTAACATTAGCTATTCAACATGTATTGACAATGAGAATGAGAATGTTAATTACTTGTTGATGACATAATTATCACTCAAAACCAAGTTATTTTTCACCATCTTTCTTGATTAAGCCTTAATAATATGGTTGTGATGAACAAATAAACTATTGGGAAATCATTCCATTGTTGATACATAAAAACTATATATTGTCAAAAATGAGATATATGGTCAAGAGAGAATCTAATATAATAATTAATAAACAAAAGCCATGTGATGGCATTATGAAAAATGATAAATAGGGATATTTAAAATCAACTTATCAAAATTGAAGGCCCTACTTGACTAACAACATCACTTTTTGATAACCTACCAGCATTATTTAGTAAACACTATCATCATTACTAATTTCCACATTTATTTCTTTTTCTTCAAAATTTGGCCCAATCCAATCTATTTCTGCCACTTCCACTTTATATTTAAGCCCCAAAACCATTTTGAAATGGATTGGTTAAGTAAGCATTTGCTATTGAACCGATGCTTAATTTGTAATTTGGGTTAATCATACATATTACTATACTTTGAATGTGATAGTGGGAGGGTAGATGGTCCTTAAATTAGGAGTAACCAAATACAAAATGACCTACAAAATTGAGTCTACATCGAAAAGATTCTTTTTCATTGTACCCACCTAACAAAAAACCTGCCCCTCTTCAATGTTGATTGGGACAAGCAATAACAATAACACATACACCATACTTTATGTCACATATAATGGACACAACTTATTTAAAGTCAACAATTTCATACTCTTTTCTTAATTTATTTTTTTCTTAGTTAAAGTCTTCTATCTTAAGCAACTACCCATCTAAATAACCAACCATTTCATATATTCCATTATCTCTTTAACAATATTTTTTTTTTTTTCTTAAACTTCATTAACCCATCATCACTGGTTGATATATGCATATACATAGTTTTAGGTTTCTAAATCATCCTATCAAACACAACACTAATTTTCTTAATTGGAAGTCTTAATCATAGATTTTAATTAATTAACTACTCCGTATAATATATTTTATGTTAGGACAAGTGATATACGCATGACGTCAGCGTGGGTTTTTTTTTTTTAATGCTGTCTTTTTTCTTTTTTTTCTGCAAATTAAAGTTTAGTGGAGAGAAAATAAAACTAAAAGTGTTTTTTCATTCAGTGAAAGTGATTAATTAGTTATATCCAAGCTCTCAGTAGTTATATTATAAGGTCCATAGACCTCCTATTGAGTCAGCAATTCTGCAGACCTGAAAGCTCTGTAGCTTATCCCTTCTCCTATAACCGGTCTTCAGACCATTTGGTAAAAAAAAAAAAAAAAAAAACATTAATCTATTTCAATTATGCCCACATGTTGTTACTGAACAAGTTACATGTTAAGGTAGGTAGATGTCACCAACAAAAGCAGATGAAATGCACCTATGTATATGCCTATGATCAATCCTTAGCAATGACAGAAAAGGGTCAAAAGTTCCATCTTTCGATTACCATCAAAACGCCAAGAAAAAAAAGAAAAAGTCATTTAATTTGGTAATTAACCAAAATTTAATAATCTACTTCAACTATAATATGCTTTTTTTGTTCTCCCTACTGAAATTATCTCAGTCCTTCTTTGTGGGCTATGACACAATGGTTCAGTAGCATGTAGATAGATTCATCTTCATAAGCTTATAATTAGCCACAAATCACGCTGAGGCACACATGTTTTTCGAAATAATTCATCTAATTAGGACTACCCTTTTCTTTTTTTCTTTTTTTTTTAACCACCGGTACAGTGATTCTCTCGTTAGAGCTGTCTAATCCGGCTCGGGGTTTAGTAAATTTTCATACTAATATGCACGTTCATCGATTTTCACCATTTTTATAGAAACAACACATTAAAATAGTAGATTTACGTAACCGTCGAAATAAAGACATTTAATTATTAATTAATTACAATTTTGGTGGATGATTAATTGCGGAAAAAAGGCAGTATATTGAAAAATGGAAGTCACCCTCTTTAATAATATACAGGTGATTCATGTAGACTCTATATCTAATAAATAAGCTCAATACTTACAAATAATCTTCTTTCATTTTTCAAAAGTTTGATGTTGATGGGCAATTTGCATAACCGATCGATTTGGTTTTTGTCATGCACATACATTGTTTTTATGCTTTTTCTTTTTCTCTATAATTGGGAGGTGTACGTGATCCTTTTCGGACCACAAAATGTAAAAGTTTAAGACGCTCGCATCCTGAAAATCAAACGCCTTATTAGTTTTTACGAGTCTACTTTTGCTACAATGTGTGTTGCTTTGAGAAATGTTGTGATGATTGCAATATATGATTTTTTTTCTTTTTTTTCCCTCAATTGAATATTAGGGTTAATAGCATGTTTTAATTCAAACGGGGTAGGAATTTCTTTTGATCACGCAAAGGATGATCGAGCTTCTTCTTATAGTCCAATACATGACTTTTAGGGAAGATACATTTTTTTTCTTTTGTAGTAAAACTTTAAGGGAAGAATTTAATTTAGATTGCTCATTGGATTGTCTTCGTTTCAAATTCAAATTAAAAGTGTTTTCTTGTATGCTCCTCCAGCTTTAGACATCTTAAACTTCTTTTCGAATTTGATAGATTATTTAAAAATCTAAATTTTCAATTACGGTATAATCTTTTTCAGGTTGTAGAGTGTAAAGATTTTTAATTCTTTCAATAAAATATATTTTTTTTTTAAAAAATCGAATTTATATTCTCACTCTTACAACAATCGATATCACTTACTCCCAATTTAACAAAATAAAAGAAGAAAAAAATATCTTCTCCTTTAAAAAGTATCACTACATCTGTTTCAAGTAGTAGTAAATATTATTTTTCATGTTTACGTTTCATGCATGACTAATAATTATTATTTTAATTTAATAATTTTTTTAGAACATTAGCATTAAATTAAAAATAATATGGTAAATTTATTTAATAATTTAAATAAATTTAATTATTTTTAAAAAAAATATAAAATTTCAAATGCGATAAGCATTATAAAATATTCAATAGCAAAGGTACAATAACTATCTTAATTATTTATTATTAATTTTAAAATAAAGGATAAAACATTTAATCTTACCCGTGATTTAGAAGAATTAATTATTTTATTAATTCCGTGAAAAAATCTTGGTGAGAAGGAGTGTATGTCAAATTTTAGTGAAAAGGATGTTTCGAAATGCGTGTTAATTTGAGGCAGCAAAAGTTAGAATGTATTCGTATGGTATGAAGCCACGTATAATAGTCGGCATTGCTGCAGAAATTTATGCACCTAATACCCCAACTACAAAAATTTTAAATGAGGGACGGAATAGAATTAAATTTATATTATTATTTTAATAAAGATCGATGTTATTTATCGCTACGATCAAATAAATTCTTCTAAAAAATCAAATAAATTTGAAATTATAATATTATTATCCTTCGCTGGAATGTGATTAATATAATATGAGAAAAATAAAAATTTTAATTTATTTATAAGAAGTTAAATGACATTTTGAATTATTAGAAAAAACTCATTTTTTATTTAATTTTCAATAGAAAATTAAGAATATTGTTTGACTATATATTTGTATCACATGTTAGGGAATATTGACCAATATTTAAAAACGATTTTTTGATGAAAAAGAAAGAATAATTTTTGTCCCTAACATAAGCAAGTGGGACTAATACCTCTCTCTACAATGCAATTTCTCTTCTTCCCCATGTGTATGTAAAAGGGAAGAGCAAATCAAATTGGGATCCAATGAAAAATTGGGACCAAACACGCCAGTAAAATCCAAGCGGCAGAAGGCCCAAAGCCAATAAAACGATGACGTTGGCTCCCCATCAGCAAGACAGAAAAAGCGGCAGAGCGTCTCCCACGTGCCTGGGTCATATGTCGGCTACGGTCAAATGCCGGTGCCAATATCGACACGTGTAAGCCTGATATTCCCATACCTCTTTAATAGTTAACTTTGAATCTTTGACCCAGTGAGAAAAACACCCACCCTCTCTCATCATAAGGGGGACCTCGTGACTGACTATTACCGGTTATTGTTAGTCTTCGCTGACTTATCTCTTCCTATTCATATCTTGGTTTCACTCTCTCTCCGTCCGCGTCTTGCTCACTCCCCCATTCGCATTTTTACCTCATATTACATATTTTTTTTCATTTACATTCTTTCAACCAAAATTAAATATTTTTAATATTACTTAAGCAGTCTCATCAGTCAATTTTATTTATTTAATTCCCAATAAAGTCAAAGCAAATTACAAAATTTCGCATTATTTCCTTAGGTGGAATGAGTCCAATTGTCAACAATTTTTTATTTTTTATTGGTGGGTTAATTAATTACCCTCTAGAAACAATTTGAAGTAAAATAAGGGCATAACCATTAACATTAAAATGTTGAAAAACAGTTTCGACTTTGGAATAAAAAAATAAGGATCTAAATTTTTTTTATTATTTTTAAAATTTTTATCTCATAATTAAATGCATAATAGTCAATATTATTTGTTAAAAAATTCATTTTGAATCAGCAATAGACCCAAAGAGAGACTAGAAATAGTAAAATTGTTGCCAGTGAGATTGGAAAATGGATGTCTCCACATGAGAAGGCAATTTTTGCTCTTCTAATTGGAAGCTTTTTTGTCTAACTTTCTTTATAAAGTGGTATTAGCTATACTTTTACTATACTCTCATCCTTAAACCTAATTAATTAATAAAAAAATCCTTAATCTTTATATAATTTCTATTTTATGTATTTAATTATTATATGTGTAAAACCTCAACCAAGTTACTGAGCATATATATACACCCTTGAACTAAAAGTCTAACACAAAACCAACACAAAAATCCAAACCCTTCTTCTTCTTCTTCTTCTTCTCCTTCTGTGTTCTCTCATTTTCCATGTCTGACGAACACAGAGACCTTTACTATCACGCGCCTTACCATGAAGATCATTATGATAAGCCTTCTTCAATTGTTGGTTCTTCATCAACTAGTTATGGGTTTGATCCTTATATGAGCTTTACTGAGTGCTTACAACATGGATCCATGGATTATAACTCTCTAGCGAAAGCTTTTGGTATGTCGCCCTCGTCTTCTGAAGTGTTTTCTTCCGTGGAAGGCAACAATAATAGTCTAAAGCCTGTGGAAATTGGAGGAGATTTTGGTGGTGGAGGCAACAATAATACTAGTACTGAAAATCCAGTCACCCCAAATTCTTCAGTTTCTTTCTCTTCGAGTGAGGCTGGTGGTGAAGAAGATTCTGGCAAGATCAAGAAAGAGATAAGCCCGCCAAAAGGGTCTGAAGAGAGTGCAGAATGCTCCAAGAAAGAGTAAGTTCTTGTTCTTTCATGTTTTAATTAGAGATAAAAAAACTTCTCCTGATCCTTCAACAACAAGATTGAACTGTCTTGTTTCTTACATGGTTCCAGAGCCTTTAATAATTCTTGAGCTTTCAGGTTGAGCTATTATTAATTCTTTGATATTAGATTTGGATGATTAACCTTTTATTTTCTTTTTAAGAAATATAGATATATGATTTTATGATTAATTAACAGAGGCAAGGCAAAGAAGAAAGGAGAGAAACGGCAAAGAGAGCCAAGATTTGCCTTCATGACTAAGAGTGAAGTTGATCATCTAGAAGATGGGTATAGATGGAGAAAATATGGACAAAAGGCTGTTAAGAATAGTCCTTATCCAAGGTATGAATTTGCCTTTTTTGTTTTTGTGGGTTTCTTGCACCTAAAGCATTTACGTACGTAGTGAAGAAAATGTGAACGCTGTCTTTAAGAACTTGATGTTTCAAATAGTAAATATCTCCCATTGACTATATACATTAGCCAAAGGTCAAGAAAGAAAACAAAAGTTTAAGTTGGAATAAGTTTACTCTTTTCTTGTTCTTGTTCAAAAAACTAATTAACTATAGTTCCCATTGCAGGAGCTACTATAGGTGCACTACTCAAAAATGTACTGTCAAGAAAAGAGTAGAGAGATCATTTCAAGATCCATCAATTGTAATCACAACATATGAAGGGCAACATAATCATCCAATTCCCGCGACGCTTCGAGGAAATGCAGCTGCTATGTTCTCACATTCCATGCTTACACCAACTCCTATGGCTACTAGACCTACCTTCCCCCAAGAATTTCTGGTTCAAATGCCTCATTTAAGCAACCAAGTTGTTGGTGCAAGCTCTATGTATCAACAAAGTGTCATCAATAACCAACATCTTCACCAGTATCAGGTTCCCCATGACTATGGACTTTTGCAAGACATAGTCCCTCCTATGTTCTTCAAACAAGAGCCATGAAAAATTTGAAGTCCCAATTTCTCATTTGTACATATATATAAAAATATATACTCTAATTACTTAGTTTTTCTTTTTTCAATTTTCATCTTTCCTGACTTCTTAATGAGCTAGCTAGGTTATATATTTTACTATTGTGCTTCTTCTCTTCTTGATTTTATTTAACACCCACTTCAGTTATATATCTAGAAGTGGTTCAATTCCCTTCTTTATTAGATCATTAGAGGGTGATTTGCTTGAGAGATGCTATAGAAAAATCAATGGGATCAAAATTAAAAGTTTTAGAATCCAAGAAGATGAGGTCTCGCATAAACCTAGCTTTAGGAGGGTTTCATGTGCTTGTACTACAAAATGCACTCCCACATTGGATGTTTTTATTTTCTTACTGTAAGATTTTATGGAAATTAAAGATCCTTCAGAGGATTTTATTTATCTTTCTTTTTTCTCTATCTGGAAGAAATTTTCTCTCTTGTTATTTTGTTACATAAAATCAAATATACCCAAATGAGAAACCTAGCTAATAACAAAAATAAATTAATTGCTCAATGCTACTTTCGCCTAATGAAACAAAACAGATGTCTAAAAGTGCAAGGCATTTTATAATTATATATATATATAGATGCTCTCTTCAATTACAGATAAAAGAAATGCAGAAAATTTTGACTGCCTCTCCTCATGGGACAGTAGAATACTGCTTAGTATTTGAGCTTAAATGATATAACATAAAGAAAAGGCAAAAAAAAGTATCAAAAGGTCTAAAGAATATAATTATTTAAAGCTTCAGCAATTGGCTTTCCCAAGTTTTATATTGACTGAAAAAAAAATAAAAAAATAAAGGATAGAATTTTGCATGTCCACACACATGTAAATTAGGGTTTGTTCCTGGTCCCAGCAGGTTTCTTGACCAATATAATCCAGTAATGGTATCATGGGTTGAGACCTAATCCACCCTTAATTAGAAAAAACTGTGGGATTTTCTAAATTTAATTTTTTTTTTTTATTTTCTTAGATTTGAAGCAAACATAGTTTTCAAGTTCATGGTTATTTATTTAGTTGGGTTAAAAGTGCCTGTCTAATACTGGTTTCATGGAGTGATTAGAGAATCTATCATATTAATCATAAATCTACCAATTAGGTAATTGGGATGATTAGTATGAGGTCACCTGCTCTTAATTATATATCAATTATAATTAATTTCATTCAAATAATATTATTCCATGTTCCAAACATAACATTGGGTAGTGATGATGATCAAGAATTAATGTAAATATTTCTTTATTTTCATGGAAAAACATTAGAATGTTCAAATTTTGATCATGATCACACTAGCTAGCTTCATGAAAGAATTCTATTTATTTATTTATTTATTTATTTTTTATATGTGCTTGTGTGTGGGAAACACACACACACATACATATATATATATAATTATTAGTTTGTAATAAAAATCTTAATTAAATAATATTATTAGTCAGTGTCAAAATACCTAACAAACTATATATGATAGGAAAAGAACAAGCTAGAAATAAGCCCCAAGCACCAAGTAATTGCCAAACAAACATTGCTTTGGCACTCAATTGCCAAACCTTGAAAAGCATCTATCTATCTAGCTTTTCTATTCACATACCATCACTTTGACCACACAATACTTATGCAAAATCACACTATTTTAATCTTCTCCTCTTAATTTTTTCCCTTTCATTGATATCCTCTGTCAAAAATTAAATTCACGAGATTAGTTAATGCTTAAAAACCTTAGTGTGATGGGTTTGGTTTGTATGTAAAATTAAAAATGAAATGTAATTAACAAACTTAACAACAGATGATTGTATTAATGAAAATAGATTAATGCATTCTCAAGTGTACAAACAGCTTTACCTGAAAATCTATTTGATTCGATGATGGGTCTGATAAGCAAATTTAGTTTTTTATTAGCATTTTATTATTAATTATTTGAGCAGTTTTTTACAAAATGTTAAAAGTTTTGTAAAAAAGCTATCGAAAATGCGATAAAAAAAGATTTAATTTATATTCTAAATTCTCGGAACTAGTTTTATTTTTTGTAATTTTTTTTATAATTATTATTTAGGAATGTTAATTTAGATTAATGTAAACAAAAAGGGAAGTATATTATTTATTGTGTTTCTCTTGATTTTACTTCCTGAAATAAGAAAAGAAAACTATAATCCATCTTTTTGAATAATAAATCAGTCAAAGAGTTCATATTTCATTGTCATGAGTCGTCTCTTACACCTATTTATTGCTTGTAAATTAAGTGTATATTACACGAATAATACAAACAGCTGACTCACATTGCTATCTCCAACGGTAGGCCATACTAATCTAATCCCACACCATATGCCATCAAATTCGATTTTGATATTTCAAAAAAAAAAAAAACAATTTTGATGCTTTTCTCATCTTCCTCTACGATTTGGTAACTTTGCATTAAACATTAAGTTAGCAACAAACAAAAAACATGAAACCAAAAAAAAAAAAAAAAAAAAAACGTGGTCTGCTAAGCGATCTGCTTGTTAGTTGTCACCTTCACCTACACGTCTTTTTTGTGCTATTTAATTAATTTGTTATTATGTTTTTGGCCCAAAAGTTTGCTATTAATTCAATTTTATAAGAGAATAAATTTTAAATTTACATTAAAAAAATTTTTGATTTGGATTAATTTGTAATTACCTTACAAACTGTTGTTTGGGCTTGAAAACGTGGCACGGATCTGGTGTACATGTTAGACTTGGATATAGCATCACATGCACAAGAATATTTACTTTTTTCAGTCAATGAATCTCACATGAGGCTATTATTATTATTATTATTATTTTGTATAGATTGTGCATGTTTTTTATATTTAAATGGTAGCAATTATTGTTAGAGAAGAAAATATCGATATTAGAATGTATTTTTTTATTAATATTATTGATTCTTGAAATTGACAGAAATTAGTATTTCTTTTTTTTTTTTTAAATTCAAATTTAAATCTTTAATAATTCCAAAGTATTGGCCATCTAAATGGACCATGAAAATTTCAGGATGTATATGTAATTTTTGACATGGAGGAGAGTGCATATGTGTGAAAGGGGAGTTGCTTTCTTTGTTTTGTTTTCTAAGAAAGATTACATATAGGTATTTTGTCTATATGTCACAAGTGATAATGAGAGGAAGTTTGACCATAAAAGTGCATTCGAATGGAGTAGATGTACTCAATACGAGTGATTCAAACAATTTTGCACTTTGCATACAAAACCTTTCAAAAGGTTTATTATTAGGTGTATCTGTATTGGGATTATTGACCTACAAAGGGTTTTTGTTCACATGATGCACATTCAAGCTACGCAGTTGGGCTTTTTATTGTGGTTATGTTCAACTCTTTTTAATTTTTGCTCAAATCCCAAACCCAGCCCAAGCATACAAGCCCAACCCATACTTAATAATGGGCCTCTTCGCCTCATTAAACGACTGGGCCGTTGATAAGCGGATGACTTGCCGCTTAACATTCTGTTCTGTACCCAATTAATGGACTTGTCCTTCTGTTGAGAAATGTCGTTTGTTTCGTTCGTCCAATCACGTGCCGCTCACACTTTGTTTCTCTTACAGCGACAAGTATGTTTCAATGACCGAACGACAATTCATTCATTCATGCCCAGATATATCTAAAATCAAACGGCACCATTGCCAGTTGGATTATGTCTCAGCTCAGTCATTCTCCAAAATTAGTAGCAGTAGGTACTGGCTTGTCGCTGTTATCAAGTCATGTATTTATTATAAATAAATTATAATAAAGTTGATGGACACCAGTTTAGGAAGCAGAAACGACAATCCATTTATTGTTAATCATGTTCAGAAGTGTATAACCAAAGGATGAGGCCGTTGCTTATCTTGTACTCTTATGTCTCAACTTCGAAGCTTAAGCAATAAGAGAGATCCACCCATGCGTTGTTCACATCGAAAACCGAACCAAATAGGTTAAAATACCAAACTAAACCGGTTGGGTTAACCGAAATATTCTCAACTCTATTTATATTCTTACTGTTTGGAAGGGTTTTGTGTTTTGCATTATTTTGGTATGTGTTGATATGATTGGAGTAAGTTTTCTTCATAATATTATTTATTTTAATTTTTTTTGGCATATATCTTTTTATATTTGGATCAAAAATAATATTCAGATAAACATTAATAATTATATATTTTCAACTCGTTATCCTGCAGATAAAACCTAATTAATGACCTGCTAGTTTAATAAATAGAATGCAAATATTAAATTTATAATTTTTTAAAGAAAAATTAACAAAATTATACCATAAAATGCATTAGTTGAATTAATACTGATTTGGATTTAATATTTTCCTTTTTCCATTTCAACCCCATTTCTTTTGATTATTGTAAGAAAGAAAGACTAAAATGATCGTGGCGATCATGTAGAGGAATGGAATATCTCAAGAATACATAGAAAGAGAAAAAGAAGCGAGACACCTATCCATCGTACGTGGGTCCAAAGAAGGAATTAAACTTTTCAATGTTGCAATCATTCTGATTCTGGACAATTTTTTTTTTTTCTTAAAAAGACCAAATTCCATAGATTTGTATGAGAATCTATTTTTCCATTTTCTTTAATCTTTTGAAAATATGGCAATTTTGTGGATTTACATATTAAGAAAACCGAGTTTTTTTTATGTTAAAAGTTTTAGAATAACTTGAAAAGAAACTTTTTATGTCAATTATATATTTTTAAATATTGATAAATTAGAGGTTATTTACAAAAAGAAGTTAAAAATAGTGAAACATATTTTAACTATAATAAAAAATTATTAAAAATAAAGTTGCTATTAATCATAGTAATGCTATTTTTCTTTTTTTCTTTTTTTAAAGAAAAAAAAGCATCTCATGACAGCCTATAGTCTTCTCTTTAGACCCAGAGATACGCTATTTATTAAAAATAAATAAATAAATAAAGGAAAATGGTCAGAAGAAAATCATTGCATGGCTATAATGTTTATATTTTGTTTTAACCGAAAAACAAACGATTTCTTCCGAAATTTTCAATTAGAAAGCAATTCAACAACCGAAATCAAAAACCAAACCCACTTGCCTTCACCGCCAGTCACCTCCATCACCAACAATAACAATAACAGCAACTAATCAACCGTTTGGAGGAGTGTACGAGTGAGTGAGTGTGAGAGGGACCTCTCCTCTGCCATTTTTTTGTCAATTCTTCAAGCAAACTCTTCTCTTCTCTCTCTTTCGCAGATCTCTTTTCCTTTGTGCTTGTTGTTTGGTCTTCTTAGTAGTAATATTTATGACCACGTCCTTTGGATCACTACTCTCTGTCTATCTCGCTTGACCTCTCAATCTCTCTGGTGCTTCTTTTTTTTTTTGTCCGTTGTTGATTTTGAGTGGATTTGTGGCGTTTGCTTCATTGATCTGACGCCGTTTGTTTCGGATTTTAACAGTTTTCTGGATTGAAATTCGGAGATATGGTGATATCGGGTCCAATTACGCCTGGACAGGTTCGGTTTTATTTAGCATTGCTTTGCAATTATTGTTGTATTCTTCTGGTAATGCCAGTTACAACGTGGATCATTCTAGCTTCACTTAAGTATTGAATGGATTTGCATATTATTGAGGATGTTGTGTTTTAATTTGCTGGAATAATTAGAATAAGCTAGTGATTTTTTCTTCCTGAGGATTAGTAATAATGAGAAAGAGGAAAACTCGAACTAGTTAAATCAGATGCAAGTATCTCAAGTTCTAAGAATTTTTTGAACTAAAATTTGCATTTGAAATGTATTTGATGAGAAATTTTGTCATTCAGTAAGTGAGCTGCCCCAGGAACTTCTTGTTAGATTCCATCTGCTAGGGTTGGACTTCAATTTTTGCTGTTTCAGTAAATGCTGATAATAATCTGGTTCTGTGATACTTATTATTTAAATTTTGAGATTGGTAGTAGTTCCTTTCAAAAGGATTATCGATTATGTTGGAGTGTCTTCTCAAAATTCGGTTCAAGAACCTACTACTTAGCCGTCAAAAGAAATTGCTAATGTCTCTGCATTGTGTGAGGAAATAGAATTTTAAATGCTCAGCAGGTTTAGCTGTTGTATTTGCCTTAAAGGTTGTATACTCATCTGTGTAAATTTCATTAATTGGCTCACTGTTGCTCCTTTTGCCAGGAAGTGATTCTTTCTCCCATACATTAGTAATTATAAGTGTTGTAAACTTATTGTTATTTTTTGGTTTATTTTATCTCTTGTTCGTCTTTGCTTATTTTATTTTTCTCTAAGTATTGTCACTGATAATCTCTAATGAAATCTTTTTTTTTTGTTATGTCATAGGTGTCTTTTTTGCTTGGAATTATTCCAGTTTTTGTTGCATGGATATACTCAGAGTTTTTATACTACAAGAAATCCTTATTGCCTTCTAAAGTGTAAGTTCATTCCCTTGGTCATTGAGACCCATGTACTTCATGTATTGGGCTTCATTCTAATGGTATTGTCTGGCATTCTCTGGCTTGGGAACTGTAATGGGCAAATAATGGGAAGATTTTCCTTCTCCTTTTTGCATTTAACTTGTGAACAATCCATGTCCATCTATCACAATGAGAAGATATTGAATGAGGAAAACCATCACTGATCTGTCATTCTCTTGTTGACTTAATGCAAAATTATACCTCCCAATGCATCATGGTCTTAAATTTTGGAGTGTAATTTTATTTTCAGATTGATCGCATTTTAGCTAATCATTCAGATGTTTTCCTTTCCTCTTCTTAAGTCGGTCAAGGTAGGGCTACCAGCAAGTGTGCTAAGGTACCAAATAATGTCATTGCAGTAAACTGGTCAATGAATATACCCAAGTCTCACCCATCCATCCTTCCATCTCCTGGGAATAAGATGAATTTCTGAGGACTGAAATTGTGCTAGAGAGCAGATCATACTTTGGTATAATGTATAAAGACAGCTATTATAATTTGTCATTGCAAAGGAGATAATCAAGGAAGATGTGCCTATCTCTCCCATGTGAAAATAACATGATGGAAAGAGAATGTATTTCAACTCTGATGTTTAACTATATGGATTGCAGCCATTCAGACAATAATCTGGTTGAGTTGGAAAAGGAGACAATCAAGGAAGATGATCGGGCTGTTTTACTTGAAGGAGGCCTCACAAGAACAGCATCTGCAAAATTTCATAGCTCATCCATCAAAATGAACTTAATCAGGTTGCTTGTTACATCATGCAGTATTCTTATGGTGTTTTATTGTGAATATCCTACAGTTCTTTGTTACCTCCTGCAATTTTTATTTTGTAGGTTTATGACTATGGAAGACCCTTTCTTGCTAGAAAACCGAGCAACTTTAAAAGCAATGTGAGTCTATATATTGTCAAAAGCAATGCTGGTCAATTGTAATTCTTAATACTATCTGAATTTCTCCTGTCCAAATTATGTAGGTCTGAGTTTGGGGCAATTCTCATATATTTCTACATATCTGACCGCACAAACTTGCTAGGAGAGTCCAACAAGGTGCTTTCCTCTGTTCCTTGGCTTTGCAATGAAATGCTACTTTCTTGATGATAGCACATGATGGCTTTTATTAGGGCTTCGGATTTCAATTTCTTTTACACGCTTCATGCATATAATTTTTCTGTTTAGCAATTCCTTCTGCTATTTATTTGTGGCTGAATGGTTTTACATAAGATAAAGGGATATATTCATAGTCCACACTAGTCACTGTTCTTGGGTTCAAATGAGAGTGCACAAGTACAGTTCTTGAAAGTGACCTTTTCTATGCTACTTTAGGCTTCCAACTAAAATTTTCCGATGCAGAGGATCTCACTCCTCATGATACCTTTCAAATATACATTTTGTCTCCATTTGATCATAATTTTACAATATTCAAGAAGTGGTTCTAAGCAACAATGTAGTATCCATAGGTCCATAATAGTACAGTCAAAAGATGATAGACATCACACTTCACTGGAATAAACCCCCTCTCCCTGCACCCCAAACTATAAAAAATAAATAAAGACATTATTTTTGAACTAAAGTTGGCTGCTTTTGCAGTGTCTCAAAAGAATTATGTTTTTTTCTGCTTAGTGGACTGTGATGCTGAGCTCATGATTTATATGCATGCAATAAGATTTGACAGGGTTGATGATTTTCAGTACTGATCCTTTCGGGGTGTTCCTTGAGCAGAACTACAATCGGGACCTTTTCCTCTTCCTCTATGTTCTTCTCATTATAGTGTCAGCAATGACTTCATTGAAGAAACATACTGACAAATCAGCATTCAGTGGAAAATCCATTAATTACCTTAACCGGCATCAAACTGAGGAGTGGAAGGGATGGATGCAGGCAAGTATTTCTTTAAGCTTTATAACCTGGACAGCAAACTATGGTTTAGCCTACAAAAAATCAAAGTAGTTTTTGAACCAACCTTCCTCCTTTGAATCACATGTTTCTCAGTTTTTTTTTTCGTTTTTTTTTTTTAAGAATTTGTAATGTAGTGTTATTCATTTTTTTATAAGGATAATATAATTTTTCTCTGATTCTTAATTTTGTTGTTTGGGCTTTGGAAAGACATATGGTTTTTTTTTTTGTTTGCATTATTGTCTATTTTTCCAGTGAATACATCCCAATTGTAATGAGATGTTGCCAAAACCAATATAATTTTGGTTTGCCATGACAATTCAATTTAGAATGCTGCTTGGAAAAACCCTTGTCTCTGTTTATCAAGTCCTGTGTTTTAGTTGGATATTGGAGATTGTTTATACTGCTTTCTCTGTCTTTAAACAATATGGAGAATTCATTTTCTAAAGATATTCACATTGTTTGGAGACTGAATTAACCCCTGTTTTGGTTCTTTTTTCCTGTGTTGTTTTAACAGGTCCTATTCTTAATGTACCATTACTTTGCTGCAACAGAGATATACAATGCAATACGCGTCTTTATTGCTGCATATGTTTGGATGACTGGATTTGGCAATTTCTCTTATTATTATGTTAGGAAGGACTTTAGCCTTGCACGTTTCACTCAGGTAATGTTGATTTGCTTTTGTACCTTGTATTATTCCATAAGGATAAAAGATAACCCTTTGTTAATATGCTGTAATCCTTTCATGCAGATGATGTGGCGGCTCAATTTCTTCGTGGCCTTTTGTTGTATCGTCCTTAATAATGATTATATGTTGTACTACATCTGCCCAATGCACACGCTCTTCACTTTAATGGTGTATGGGGCCCTTGGTATATTTAACAAGTACAATGAAAATAGCTCAGTGATGGCTGTGAAGATTTTTTGTTGCTTTCTTGTGGTTATCTTGATTTGGGAAATACCTGGAGTGTTTAACATTATCTGGAGCCCTTTTCAATTCTTATTAGGTCAGTATCTGGCATATCTTTTCTTTTTTCAATTCATAATTATTTGATTGGCAAAGTATATAGACACAGTATAAGTTTGGTTAGTCAACTTTGTATAATCACATTGGGTTTGGAAAAGTTCTTGATTCTGTATCTTCTGCTTTCTAGTTGGTTTGTTTTGCGTTTTGTTTATTATTAACATATTTTATGGTTTTAATTCAGCCTTTTGGCCCTTCTACCTGCAAACTTCATTTATTATTGGTTTTCTTGCTGCCTTTTAAATTAGTATTGGTCTAATATGGCTATGGCAACTAGTTTTCTAAATATATTTGTAATTTGTAAATTAAATTTTTTTAAGTTTGAATTTAATTGTTATTTCAAGATTTCAGATTGCGTGCTACTTTTGGCTTCTATATATGCATAATAGTTATTTTCTGTGGCCAGGGTATACTGATCCTGCAAAGCCAGATCTTCCTCGAATGCATGAGTGGCATTTCAGATCTGGACTTGATCGCTATATTTGGATCATTGGAATGATTTATGCATATTACCACCCCACTGTAAGTACTTGGACACTTGGTCATCTTGGGTTTTCTTTCTAACTCAACTTCTAAATCTTTTAAAATGTCGTAAAAAAATTCAGGTGGAGAAATGGATGGAGAAATTGGAGGAATCAGAAACCAAGAGGAAACTCTTAATAAAAGCAGGAATTGTTTCAGTTGCTTCATTGGTGAGCATGCAATTATGTGAACTTTGTTGTATCATTTGCGTTATTATCTTCTTTGCACTTACTGATTTTTGTTGGATCTTATTTCTTTACCTTTTCAAGGTTGGTTATCTGTGGCTTGAATATATTTACAAGCTGGACAAGGTTACATATAACAAATACCATCCCTACACATCGTGGATCCCTATCACGTATGTATCATGGATTTTTTTTCATTCTTTTCTTTTGCTTCCTTTTTTTTTTTTTTTTTTTTTTTTTTTTTGAGGTTGAGTGGATGTTAATGACCACAGAGCTCTGTGGGTGGATTGTAAAATTGATGATTCCGTGATCTGATCTAATTGATTTTGTGGTATCTTATTATCTGCTTATTGTGATTCCAGTGTTTACATTTGCTTGCGGAATTTCACTCATCAGCTTCGGAGTTTCTCTCTGACTCTCTTTGCGTATGTTGTTTAACCCATATGATTATGCATTTTGTAGGGTGAAGAATTATCAAAATTTGATTAATTTAGATGTGAATTATTTTACTATCCAATTATTTACTTCCTCTAATTTGTTAATCTATTTTCAGTTGGCTTGGTAAGATAACTTTGGAGACATATATTTCTCAGTTTCACATCTGGCTGAGGTTTGAACTAGACTATTTGGTTCTTTTTTTTTTTCTTTCTTTCTTCTGCTCCTTTATCCCTAGTTTTAAAGCCGGTCAGTACTCTGCAGTTATAGTTTTAGAAGAATTCACAGTAGAATAGAGGCTCTTATGGCACATCTACAAACAGCTGATGAATTTTGAAATGTGATTTGATTTGAATACAGATCAGTTGAATTTAGTTACTACTACTATCTTTTCTCTGAGGCAATCCTGAAATAGTTCAACAACTGCACAACCTTTTTCTTTTGTTTTTTGGCCAAATTACTTTTTGGACTTAGATCAACTTCTTTTGGTCATCATCAAGTCATCCTAGTAAACCTAATCAGAACAAATAAACGGATCTGAAAAAAAAAAAAAAAAAACAAAGAAAGGCTGATAAGATATAAAATGTAAAATAAAAAAAGAACTTTTATAAATAGAGCAGCAATGTAATATTCTCAAGAAACATGCAAAATAGAAGGAACTCAGCTTGTTTATAAAAAATTGCAAATTTTAACTTGCTTTTATGTATTTGCAGATCAAACGTGCCAAATGGACAGCCTAAGTGGCTTCTTTCTATTATACCAGAATATCCCTTGCTGAATTTCATGCTAACAACTTCCATCTATGTCTTAGTAAGCATATATTTTCCTTGACCATATAAAATTTTATGAGTTAGCAGTGGTGACTAATTTGTTTTTCCTTTTTTGATTGTCACTATCTCCAATTGCCTGTGCAGGTATCTCTTCGGCTTTTTGAATTAACCAATACACTTAAGTCAGTTTTTATACCCACAAGAGATAATCGGCGGCTTCTTTATAATTTTGTTGCTGGGGCTTCCATTTCTCTATTTATATATTGTGTCTCACTCATTCTTCTTCAAATCCCTCATTCTTCTGTAAGCACATAACTGTCACTTTATAATTACCATTGAGCTTGTGATAGATTTAGGATTTTCTTTAGTCTAATTAATCATATAATAATTAGCATTTAGGAATTCAAAATTCTATTTGCTTACACAGGCCTGATATATGAAGATTAGAAAGAGAATATACATAGAGGTTTTCAGTTGAACATACAAAGAAATACAGATGAAGTGAAATAAGCGAACTTAGAAATGTTGCTTGTAGATCTAGCTCAACAAACTTAAGGCCAAAAATGCTCTCCGGTGCCAGCCCGGTCTGAAGCTAGATGCTGGATTTGCCTTTGAAGATTGGGCAGCAGGCAGCAGGCAAATGACAGGAAAGGGATTCTTTTTTGTAATGTCACATATCAATATGTATTCTTTTTGTTTTTCTATTTTTTTCCTTTTCTTATTTTATGCCATTGATGAAAAAAGTAGGTTACTATAACCTAAATTTGTTGTTTGTTATCCGTCGAATCCAAGATTCAATACTAATGCAATTTTATTGTGACTATGTATGTTTACACGTCTGGACTCTATTGCTTTTGTGAAAAAACGTGTTAAATTGAGCTTTAAGCAATTTTATGTGGGATTCTGAAGGAGAAAGCTTTGCGCTAATCACGCATATTGAAGGGTACCATTCCCACATTTTACCGGGGGGGATTGGAATTTGAATTACTCGTACCAATCATAAAATTAGTACTACTTACATAATGTTACCTGCATTTTGAATATAAAATAAAAATTATTTATTTGCAAAAAGAATTATTTGTAAAATAATAAATTTATGTTAAATATAAAAATATACATTTTATAAGTACATTTAATAAAATTGGTTTATATAAAACACACCCTTAAAGTTTCCTGATTTTATAGTAAAATTTATCCAGATATAATTAGTTTATTAATTCAATTATCTCTTCTTATGGCTTTAGTTTATTTCTTTTTAATTCCACTTGAGCAATGCCAAATTATTAATCAAGATTAGATTGGTTTTTCTTTTTTACTATTGAAAACAAATTGAGAAGTTTTGAGTTTGAATTATTTTAATTAAATTGAAAAAAAAGTAATTGGAAGACTTATCAAATTTCTGCTAATTTTTTTTTAAAAAAAAAAAGAAAAAAAGAAAATGAAAGCTACAGAGGCCGGCAGTTAGATTAAAGTCCAAACAAAACGAAACCGAAAACCGATAGTGAGGTTCATGAAAACAGGCAAGATTCCCTACTAAAAGACAAAACAATGCCAAGATAGACTATTTTAACTGATTAGTGATAAACGGAAACGCATAGTGAGGTTCATGAAAAGTGGCATGATTCCCTACTAAAAGACAAAACACTGCCAACGTAGACTATTTTAACTGATTAGAGATAATCATCTAAGAATTCTTGTACTTTCAGCGTTTCATTTCCAAATTGTAATTTGTTAACCATCGTTGTTAAATAAAAAAAAGGTGTTCCAAACGGAAAGAATTGAAGAAAATTGCGCACTGAACAGCACCAAGAATTTCATTGGCGCAATTTTTTTTTTTTTGCCCTTTGTCAGTACAAAAGTAGTCTACATTTCTTACTCTCCCTCTGCCTCTGTCTCTCTTCCTCTCTGCTCAATTATATCTGAGTTTGAAATTCCCCAACTTTAATATGGGAGAAGCTCAAGAATGGCAACTTCAAATCATGGGTAAGCAATTTATATTTGTATATATATTTCGTTTCCTTTTTCTTCATTGATCAGTTAAATGTTCACAGTCTCTGATTAAGTATTTCTCGTGCACCAATTATGCCCTTCCCAGGCCAGGAAGCTGATGAGACAACCCAGAAAGCTGAGGGAACAAATAGCACCAACCTTCGAAAGAAGAAGTCTAAATGGTGGCTTGCCAGAATGGTTATCTACACACTTTTCCTTCTTGTTGGCCAAACAGTTGCTACAATTTTAGGAAGATTGTACTTTGATAAAGGTGGAAATAGCAAATGGATGGCAACATTTGTTCAAACTGCTGGTTTTCCTATTAACTTACTCTTTTACTTCTTAACACCTTTTAAAAATCCCAAAACAAGTAATAATACTATTATTATGAACACAAATTCACCTTCTAAATTAAAGCTTGTCTTCATTTATACCATATTTGGTATATTTTTAGCAGCAAATTGTTTGCTATATTCACTCGGGCTTTTATACCTTCCTGTTTCTACTTATTCTCTTATTTCTGCTTCTCAATTAGGGTTCAATGCTTTATTTTCCTTTTTCCTAAATTCCCAAAAATTTACTCCTTTTATTATAAATTCTGTATTTGTCCTCACCATTTCTTCTACCCTTCTTGTATTCCAAGATGACTCAACAGAATCAAAGAAAATCTCAAAAAGGAAATATGTAATTGGGTTTATAAGCACAGTTGCCGCTTCTGCTGGGTATGCTTTAATGCTTTCTTTAACCCAATTTTGTTTCAAGAAAGTGTTTAAGCAAGAAAATTTCAAGATTGTTTTGGACATGATATTTTACCCATCAATAGTTGCTACATTAGTAATTTTACTGGGACTTTTTGCAAGTGGTGAATGGAAAGAATTAAAGAAAGACATGGAGAGTTTTGAGCTAGGAAATGTATCATATCTAATGACTCTGATCTGGACAGCTATAAATTGGCAAGTTTTTAGTATTGGGTGTACAGGATTGATCTTTGAAGTTTCTTCACTCTTCTCTGATGTCATTAGTACTCTTGGATTGCCACTTGTTCCTGTTCTTGCTGTCTTCATTTTTCATGATAAAATGGATGGCTTGAAGGTTATTGCTATGGTGCTTGCTATGTGGGGATTTGTTTCATATATTTATCAGCATTATCTTGATGATTACAAGTCCAAGACAGGTGTCAGTATTTTGAATGACATTGTCAAAGAAGAGGTTCCTCAAGACTCTACTATCCAACGAGAGTTAGAACAAGAATAAGCACAGGACATATATACATGTATATTGCATACAAATTGTAGTTTTCAATTATGCAAGCAAGATACTGATCTGCTTCCTCTTTAGATAAACAAAGGGAAGTTTTTTTTTTTTTTTTTTTTTTTTTTTTATCTTTTTTTTCATCTCCAAAAAAGGTTTAAAGAGGAAAAAAAAAATAAAATAATTTGCATTTCAACTTTTTAACGAGTTTTCAATAAAATAAATTTGAAATTAAAATGTTCAACAAACATAATTCTATAAGTTAAAGTGTTCGATGGATCAAAGTAAAAATTGAGAGTGAGATAAGATTAAAGTAACAAAGTTCAGAGGTGAATTTATATATTTAGCCTCCAAATCAACTGTAAATAATCTTATGAACTACATATAGGGTCTGTGCAGTACAATTAGTTATTTTGATAGTTGTTATAGCAGTATTTAACTATTAGCTGGACATTTTATGAAACGCTGGAAGTTAAATATTACATAAGTTAACTTTTCACATTTAAAAGCTAGTCCAAATGTTATGTTATCGAATAATTTTTTAAACAACGTCCAGCGTTTTGACTAATCAAAACTACCATTCAAAAAGCTGTTGTCGAACACAGTCATAAAGTATCTTGAAACAATGGAAAACATTATTGTTATATTTAATTTAGTAGTACAAATGGAGTTTATTGGCTAATTAGCAAATTTTTTCAACTCCATTATAGCACAGCAAATCATTATTGTTATACTATTGAAGAAAACAACATACTGTCACCATGCTCAAATCTTTCCTCTGATTGGGCAACATTAAATCAAGACGTTAACATTTATCTACCTAAAGATATATATGAGAATTTGAAGCATAGAACTTATTTATAAACATTTGATTTAGTTATATTTAATTTTATAAAATCAAATTTCATAGGATATTTCAATTCATAAAATTCCAAATCAACCCAATAATGCTTTGTGAATTTATTTATTACAATTTACAAAAAAGGTCTAGAATTTATATAAAAATATTAATGTCGGAGATCATAATTGTAAATTCATACTATTGAATATGACAGTGACCCTTTACCTAAATAGCTGCAATGAGGTGCTCAAGACCCCAAAATTATATACTGAATATCATACTATATATAAATGAAAATGAGGGTAAGTTTGGGTAAAACAAATTATTTAGACCCATTCTGTCATTTTCACAATATCATCATCTCATCTGTTATTATTGCAACCGCAACTGCTAAAAGATAACTCCACAATTTGTTTAAATGGCGTGGATGTTTTATTTATTTAGTTCGAACGTAGGTCTCTATAAAAAATTATATTTCATTATTAAATTAAAAAGTAAAATATTCAGCGATGCTGACTGGATATGTAAAAAGAGCTATAGAGTAAATTACATATTGAAAAATTAGAAAGTAGAATTCAATTGAGAAATTTTATATTTGATGGGATTTATGTAAAACTAATTTTTTTTGTTCCTCTGTATGGTTGCTATCATTAAAGATTTAGACTTACGTAGAAAAACAAAGAAATTGGAAGAAATGGAGCTGCTGAGCTCAAGCAAGACAGATCGGCCGCTCTGCTCCAAACTTAACTTTCAGCTTTATTTATGGAAGAAAATGAGACCAAATGCAAATAACCTCAATTTCAGCACAAAAATATATAAAAAAAGCAAAACAAGAACTAAAAAGGCAACTCTCTGAAGCACTTCCATTGGCGGAGGAGATATACAATGCAGAACAGTTGCATGAAATTGCTATCATCTAGAGAAGAAGGCAGTTAAACATTTCTGTCCTCTGAAACAGAAGGACCATACAAAGACTATGAACAGCACATGGATGAGATTGAAATTAGAAAATAAAAAATAAATAAAAATAAAGACAACCAAAAGCTCTTATAACTCCTTAAAAAATGGTCCCTCACATGGACCTTGGAAGAAGGAAAATTAAACGTAAAATAATAATAATATTTTCTACAGGGATTAATTATTCAATGCCTTGCTGTATACGTTCTCATGTGAGATTCATAGCTTAGGTTTTGTATTCGTCAGCCATTCCAGTTACTGAAGAACTACATCTTGAATCAATTACTGATGAGCCTAATTCTGAAAGGATTTGACTGAAACAGAAAAATCCGGGTCTTCCCTTCCCTTAATTTGTATTCCGTGCATTAGTTGAAGATGATGAGTTCGAGTTATAGAAACAATACATATAGACATAGATTAAGTTTATGATAATCGTCTCTGTAACTAAAATCAACGTTGTCTTTGTCTCTTCTGGGTTTAAATGAAATGGTCCTAAGTTCAACTACATTCTAACTTGTCAGAATCAATTGTGTATATATCCTTCCTACAATTCACCGTAGTGCCAATTTTCCGGCCCCTCCACCATTTCAGAATTTTATTACTCTAATCTTTTGGAGCCCTTAACTTTTATTTTAATTTTTTTTTTTTTTTTTTGAAACTGAAAATATGCAGCATGTATTACGTATCTTGAAGAATAGTAATCAAACATAACACTCGAAATATTATCCTAAATTTTTATTTTAATTTATCAAATACTTCAACTCATCAAATTATATACTTAGCGGTAATTACTCATTAATCTTTTGGCCGTAACGTTTTTCTTCTTTTAAATTATAGAAAAAGTATATTGGAAGATTTAAACCGTGTTGAAGTGACAGTCAACCAGCTATCAGCCACATGCAATTTCTGTTTGTCTGGAGAGAAAGGATGAGCATTATTGTTGTCAACACCAGATTTTAATTAAAATATGGCCTACCATCAAAATATATGGGTATGGATGCTCTATATTAAATACCAGTATTGCATGATACATAATTCTAATTTAACTATAAATAAATACCTTTCTCATCTATCTATGATCTATCCATATCTCTTCTCCATAGCCATAGCAGGTTGATTTAATTGGAGGCCTGCCTAATTTGGTTGAAGAGAACAAGTTTGATCTGCTTGCTGTTGATTGAACTTTTATGCAAATTTGGTAAATTAATATTTCTTGCTTTTGCTGATATCTTGTCTTTTGTTTATTTGTGGTTTACTTGGGAAGTCTCAATCGTTAGAAACTAACTTTGTCTTTTGGGTTACTGGCATTTTCCCATCTTTGCATTTGCAGCTAAGCTATTTTAATAAGAAGAGATTGCTTAACAAAAACATACATACATATATATAAACCCTCTAAGCTTCATTGTTTTGGAACTTTTACACCTTTCTTGATATGGGAGGAGCTCAAGAAGTGAAAATGCAAATTATGGGTAAGTTAACACTTAACACTTCCTTTTTTTTTTTTTTTTTTTTTTTTTACTATTCAGTATAATTCATTATGTTTCTGTTGGAAGACCGGTTAATGATAATTATACATTCAGTTCTTGTTTTAACAATAAAAGCATAGCATGTATTGAATAGTAAAATTTATGAACTTCTAGTGGCTGTGGTTAAGTTTATTATGTTGAAGTGATGATAATTAATTAAGATGTTAAGTAGGGTTTTATAGTTAATCTGTTTAATGTTTGTTCTTATAATAGTTCAAGAAGCAAAAGAAGCAAACTCAGCTGATCCTGCGAGTATTACAAGCCGATCAGCAATGGAACAAAGAAGAAGGAAATACCATTGGTGGTTTAGAATATCAATATACATAATCTTTCTCCTCTTTGGACAGTCAGTAGCTCTTCTCTTAGGAAGACTCTACTTTGTTAGAGGCGGAAAGAGTAAATGGATGGCAACATTAGTGCAACTTGTTGGCTTCCCAATTCTCATTCCTTGTTATTTCTTTCTAAAACTCAAAATTCCAAGCGAAAATGATATAATAATTGAAAAATCACCATCTTCGTTAACCCTAGCAGCAATCTATATATCGTTTGGTTTACTCACAGCAGTAGACTGCTTTCTGTATTCAATCGGGTTGCAGTATCTTCCTGTTTCTACCTACACTCTCATTTGTGCATCTCAACTAGCCTTCAATGCGTTTTTCTCATTCTTTCTTAATTCCCAGAAATTTACTCCATTTATACTAAATTCTTTAGTTCTTTTAACAATCTCCTCTGTCCTGTTAGTGTTCAATAATGAGTCTGGAAACCCTACTGGACTTTCTAAAGTGAAAACCGCAATCGGTTTTGTCTGCACTGTTGCTGCTTCTGCTGGGTATGGATTAGTACTTTCATTAACACAGCTTTTTCTCAGGAAAGTTGCTAAAAAGCAAACATTCAAGGTAGTCATGAGCATGATAATCTATCCATCAGCAGTTGCAACTGTAGCGACAGTGATTGGACTTTTTGCTAGCGGAGAATGGAATGACTTGACGAGAGAAATGAATGGGTATCGCTTAGGAAAAATTTCTTATTTGATGAACTTAACTTGGACAGCTATAATTTGGCAAATTTTCGCAATTGGATGCGTTGGGTTAATTTTTGAAGTATCTTCTTTATTTTCCAATTCCATAAGTGTTCTGGGCTTACCTATTGTTCCAGTTCTATCTGTTTTTGTTTTCCATGACAACATGAATGGCGTGAAAATAATTTCCATGGTTTTGGCTGTCTGGGGCTTTCTTTCTTATGTTTATCAGCACTATATCGACGATCAAAACTCCAAGGCTGAAAATGAAAGTGACGGTCAAGTTTCTAAAGCTTCCTTGTTGCAGCTTAAAGAGTTAACAGTTAAGAGTACTTCTGATAGAGTTTGAAGAATTTTACTAAATGATTTACAGGTAAAGTGGTGGTATACTGTTTTTCCTGTAATTTTCAGTGTAGAAGTTTATTAAGTGGTAAGTAGCTATAAAAAGAGTAGTAAAAATATTATAGAACCAGTAGATGGTTTTACATTTTGAATTTCCATTGAACAGGTTATGAAATATGGTTTCTTGGAATGTCAGAAGATGATGTTTGTTTCCCGAGAAAGTGCATTTGCGATCTGATGACACCAAAGACATGACTCAATTTCATTATATTTAGAACACATAAATACAAAGAACAAAAGAAGAAAAAAAGAAACAGTTGTATTGACAGACACATATAGTCTCTTAGATCAGAATTCAGAAACAGTTGCATTAAATTGCTATCATCCAGAAAGAAGGAAGTTAATCATTTCTGTTCCTATACATAAAACAAAAGCATCAAACAAAGACTATAGATGAGACTTGGATTACGAAATAAACCCATAAAAAATCCTATATTTTGGCATGGCTGCAAATAAAAACAAACACAACCTCTTCCATGTCCTAAAAATATGGTCTCCCACATGCAAATTGCAGGCCTCCTCAGAGGAAAGGAAAGCAAATCTTAAATAATAATATTTTCTAAAATTTAGAATATATTTATTTATAATTTTTAATTAAATTAAAAATAATCAAAAATTTTAAATTAAGTTTTACTCTCAATATAATTGATAATTGGCATTTGGGTTTGAAAGTCAATTCTTGAATTGTCAGTATTTAATTTTTCAATTTTGTCACAAAAATATGGTCTACCAGCAATAAATGTCATATGAGTATGGACCGTCCATATTGTATCTACCAGTGTTTCATCTACCGTCCATAAATACCTTTCTCATCTATCTACCCATAGATATCTCTCATCCACAGCCATGACAGGTGGATTTAAACTATTTGTGGTTTAAATAAAGGCCTAGCTTTTTTTTAATAAGCCCATTAGACAGTCTTCAAAGTCCATTGGGCCGATGGTTCTAAGGGAATGGCAATGATTTTGCACGAGGGAAAACCTTTCATGTCCTTCCTCAAAAACATTTCTCTAAACACGAATAATGGGCTTATGACATATACTAATCCATTTTGGAAAACAAATTTCCAAAATATAATCCAATTTTAAAATTAATTGCAATGATAATATTTGGGTTTAGAGGTTGAAATTTAATTATTTTGGGAATTTGCTTTTCAGGATGCGTTGTATTGTGATCTATAAATAATTATACAGTAAACTGTAATATCACGAATTTAAATTAAAAATATAATTCTATTTTATTTATAATATAATATTTTATTTTTAATGGACTGTCGGTTCAACTTATTTTAATAATATGATACTCCACTTTTGTTATGTAATTATTAAATTGTGGGTATCCATTTAAGAAATAATTACAAATGCTGTAACGTTCAAACCAAACCACGTCACTATGTGTTGGAATGCTAATCATAAAAAATGGGACATGTGAATTGAAATTAAAAATATAGATGGAAAGACAATGGATTAGTTTCAACATATGTCTTATTTTCATTGGATCGCCACAATTTATAGCGATGACGTGGTATCATCATGTTATTCTATCTAACATGTTTCTATTTTAAATCATTTTTTTTTTCTTAGTTCTATGACCAAATGTATGAAGATATTTGACCTGAAACAATGATTTACGTTGCAAGATAATTCATATGTTTCTGTTGTGAACTGATATGGCTAATTTAGCAATAACATACCAAAAGCTCGGTAAGTCTAAATAACAAAATGAATTATATAATAAAGGATAGTTCTCTTCTCGATTCATCAAAATAAAAACTCTTGTGATTGAAATGACTCAAAGTAAATTACTTGCGATTGGACAAATTGAAATTCATTATTAATATGAAATATTAAACTTGAACAACAACAAACACTTCTATTTTAAAAGTTGGAGTTGTAGTAATCTCCTCTTATTCCTCAAAAGATCAACCATAAACTTACTTAAAAGTACCTATGCTCATAACCATGTCCATGAACGAAGGAGAAAGATTCTGTTTCACTGGCAATATTAGAGGAAAATAATGGATTATTACTCCTAAAAGAAACTGCAGTGACTCTCTTGCATAAATTACTATGAAGCTCTTCAATCTTTGCATGCATTTGGTGAAGCTCTTGTAGGTTAAGCTCATCAATGGGAGTATCCCACCAACCTTGCCTTGTGTTCCCCTTCACCATCATCTTCAACATGTTTCCTCTCTGTTTATCTGCTTCAAGCTCGCTAAGCACTTCGTTATGTTGATGGTTCAGCTCGTTTATCCTCATTCTTCTATGAGCCTCCACAAGAGGATGCGTGTTGTCGTTTGATGAAGATTTTCCAAGGAAACGACTTACTGCAGATTCTAAAGATGGGTGGCCAAAAGAGAAAGGTTTGCCTGCTGGTGAAAAAACTAGCAAGGCAACCTCAGCACCGCAGAGCGTAACTAGTTCACTTGCCTTTTTGTAGATTCCAGATCTTCGCTTCGAGAAAGTGATTAGCCTGTCATCTTCATTTTCTATTCTCTTCATTCTTATCTTTTGTCTTCCTTTAGTTTGCTTAGGTTTTCCTGCCATTAATAAAGATAATCTAATGGTGTTTTCTATGAATCGGTATATGGCCTCGGAATAGTGTTATATAATGCTGATCTTAGATATATATAGAAAATATCGAATGGCTAACTCCATTTATGAATTAAATAAATAAAATTCATAATTTTTAAAAAGTATTTCAATTTTATCCTTTTATTTTAAATATACGATACTCTTATTTAAATAAAAATTTTTAATTTTATTAATTTAGTTCATACGTGAACCACGAATCATGTATAGATAACTATTTTCCTAATATATTCCATAATTTAATATTTGGAAATAAATATGTGCGTTTTATATTACCAAAAAAATAAATACGTGTTTCGATTCGTATCTTAAATATGGAAAAAATTCTTCCATATATACATAGTAGTATGTGGAGTCTACTCATATACCAAATAAACAACTAATTGCTATTTAAACCTGCAATGGATAAAAATTGAAAGTCATGTATTTTTTTTTTTTTAAATAAAAAAGTTTCATTTTTTCATTATGACCATTTCAGTTCTATTTTTCTTTTTTCTTTCAAATAGAGTTTGTCCACTCCTCCTTTCAAATTTTCTTGAAATAAAGTTTGACTTATGAACCAATATAGAGACCTTGAACTAAGTACATGAGCATATAATTAATTTTATGATCATATTTATTAGTGAAAAGAAAATAATTATTTCAACATATTATATATAGTTTGCAAATATAACGTTTTATATCATAATTTTATATTTTATATACATTTTTAATGAGTTTTATTTTAAAATTATTTTATATCAAACAATAAATTTTATATTATATTCCTTAGTAAATAATAAAAAAATTACATAGAATAAGTTACTTAAATAAAATACTTTTATTCCATCGATTAATAAAATTAAAATTCTTAAATATATTATATTCTTATCATATTTAATATATATAATATTTCTTATATATATATTTAATAAAATTTAGATTTAAATAAAAAATAATATAATCAATCAAAATAAATTATATTTATTTTTTCAATCAATAAAATTAAAATTTTTAAAGAAATACATAAATTAGTCAAAAATACTTTTATACATAAATAGAATTAAAGAAATACATTGCCATTTTTAAATCAATCAAGCTTACTTTTTAAGTAGAAAAACATAAATAGAATTGCATTTGGTTGGTATTATAAGTATGATTTATGATTTTCTATCTATTTTAAATATACTATTTGATCTCGAAGTAAAATACTATATTACATTAACAAATTTAAAAAAATGTCAACATTATAAGTTTTAATCAATCCCTTGCTTTTCTATATAATTAATGTATCTTTTTTTGGTAATTGTAATAAATAAAATTATATTTGAAGTACTTATTAACAAAACATATAAGCTACATAAAAATAAATTTTAAATTCATTTTATAAAATACTTTAAATACTTACTTTTAAATAGAGTTTCACTATTTAAAATTTATTGTACAATCTTTACAATTTAAAACTAGATGGAAAGATGCTTTATTTCTTCTTTTTTGCCTTGATAATGAATGTGTACGAAGTTGAAATTCAATGCTATAAGCTTTATTTTGCAAATTCAATAGTGTAAGAATTTTCAATTTGACGAGCAAATTTAATTTATATATGAATTATTCAAATTCCATTTGATTTAAATTATATAATTAATTACAAATAGATTCATCGTACGTGAGTGCATGTGCAAATATATACACACAGCTAGTATTTTTAGTTTAAGATATTTTTTATGAAATTTAAATTATAATTATAATTTATTTTTATTAAATGTAATTGTTATAAGAAAATTGAATTATATCATAAAAATTTATTTTTTTACTAGCAATAATGAAAATTCTGTATACAAAATTTCATTATATTAAAAAACCAAATAGAGTGGTTATATATAATATACAAATATTAAATAATTCTAATATTCTAATTTGGAAGTCGAATTATTGGATCGGCCAATTATCGGAATGTGTATATGAGAGAATAAGAATGTTTGTCCAATACGAATATTAAATGCAGAGCTATGCTCTAATGATTATTGAAAATAAATTATTTTATTATAGTTTATTATTTAACTATGAAAACGCATCGGGTAATATTTCAATATAAAAGATATATTGTTCAAAATAAAAGATATAATGCATGCAATTAATTACATGCATAAGTCCTTACTAAACAGAAACAAAAACAAAACGAAACAACAGGCATATTATTATTCTGAAAAAGAGAAAAAAAAAAAACTAAAACGGTCGATGCTCATAATCATAGCGAGAGGGAAAAACTGGTGGATTGCGCTCATTATTGAGGATAAATGGATTTATCATGTTCGCTGAACCCGGATCAATGGGAGGTTGAGCCGAAGAGGAAGAAGACGAACATGAAGAAGCACCAATATTATTAGAATCAAACTTCTCTTTGAGTTTGCTGATTAAACTGATTCGAATGTCCTTGAACGCAGCCTCCATTTGGATCATTTCTTCGACATTCAGCTCTTCAATAGGAGTATCCCACCACCCCTTTGTTTCTATCCCGGTCGCTTTGTATTTCAGCTGTTTCCCTTTATCTTTCACTACGTCGAATTGTTGAAGCGCCTCATTATGCTGATGGTTCAACTCCTCTATCCTTATTTGTCGATGAGCTTCGACAAGCGGATAGGTGCTATCGGGATTTAAAAAAATTTCCTTACCAAGAAAGCGGTTAGTAACTGATTCTACAGAAGGATGAGCAAAAGAAAATGGCTTACCGGCTGGAGAAAACACAACAAAAGCTATTTCAGCACCTGTTAGGGTTACAAGTTCACAAGCCTTCTTGTAAATCCCTGACCTACGTTTAGAGAAAGTTATAAGTCTGTCATCTTCATTTTCAATCTTCTTCATCTCAATCTTTTGTCTACCTTTCGTTTTTTTGCCTCGATTGGAAGCCATTATCTAACTATATATAGCTAAAAAAAACTTTTTATAAATAAAGAAAAATTATAGAAGAGATGAAGCATTTCTTGATTTTTCTTGGGGGGGATTGAGAGGTATATATACATGCAGGAGGAAAAGATGAGACACGTCATTGGTGTATATTATGGTCATGAATTTATGTTTTAAGTTGTCTTGTTAGTTCTTTCCATATTACACTCTTAATTTATGACAAACAAAATATACTAAGTTGGCAACCCAAATTTGAGTTTACATTTTTTTTCTTCTGAATATATGGAAAGCGCAGTGGGTAGTCTTACCTTTGAACAACATTTATCAGATTGGTGATAATTTTTCATGATGGATGATTCGAACTCGAGACCTCTCACTTGTCATATCTTGTAATCAAATATCGCAAATTAATTATATATTTTCACCTATTTTCGATGGTTATCTTGTTTTGTTAACATTATTAGTTATAATGTTTAATAATTTTAGGTCTTATATTATCTAAACAATGCACGACCATATACTTTCGTATATGATGAAGTAGCCCTCTTGATATTCAAAGTAGCTCCAGAATAACATATTATCTATCCCATATACAATTTTTTTTTACTAAATTTATGCATCGACATATATAAAAAAATAAAAATTTAAACAAAATCAAACATATTTTTAGTACATATAGATCAGAATAATAAAAAAGGATATTTATGTGTTCTCAACACAAGTTTCTTAAGCACCATGTTTTTCAAAAAGGGAAAAAGGAGTATTTAAAATAAGAAAAATAGAGATTGCATATACAGGGAGTGTAGATTCACGATGTCACTGTTACCATGGCCGCCTATCTGAGAAACTCAATAAATAGCATTTCTGGAATATTATTCAGTAATTAGAGGCAAAAAGATGTTATTGGATAGGCAAAACAGCTCAACTGCCTCAAGAATTGTTAATGGTGCAACTTTGTTAGAGTCCAAAATGCTCCAATTACTCTTGTTTAATTGTCTTTCTTATGATTTGTGTTCGCCATGCCCAATTTCTATAGTTGAGATGTCGAAAAGATTTTGCTTTTGGATCAGTTTAAAAGGAATAAAGAGAAAATTGTGGGTTAGAAAAACAATCACATGATTATAAATCATCTATACTAAAGGGAAATACTAAAGAATACTAAATATGGTTTGATTTTATTCCACCTTTTTTATAATCGGAAACGACAGTTTATTGTCTATTATTAGTTAATATCACTGAATGATCTATCACTTGACAGTAATCTCTTAATAAACGTAAAAATATGACCTGTCACCTAACATTAATCTCTTATAGTTAACATAAAATGTGATCATATCGTGATCTACTATTAGTTAACATCACTCAATGACTTATCACCAAACATTGATGATCTTTTAGTTAATGGAAAACGCGATCAATGTTGTGATATATTATTAGTTAATATCACTAAATGACCTATCATCTAACAGTAATCACTTAGTTAACATAAAACCCAATCATACTGTGATCTACTATTAGTTAACATCACTCAATGACCTGTCACTTGACATTAATCTCTTAGTTAACGGAAAATGTGATTAATGTTGTAATTTATTATTAGTTAATATCACTGAATGACTTGTCACCTGACAGTATTCTCTTAGGTAATGTAAAAACATGCCATGTCTCTTAACATTAATCCCTTATAAGTTAACATAGAATATGGTCAATCTACTATCAGTTAACGCCACTCAATGACGTGTCACCTGACATTAATCTTTTAGCTAACGGAAAATGTGATCAATGTCGTGATCTATATTAGTTAATATCACTGAATGAATTGTCACCTGACGTTAATCTCTCAGTTAACATAAAACCTGGTCATACTATGATCTACTACTGGCTAACATCACTCAATGACCTGTCACCTGACATTGCTCTCTTAGTTAATAGAAAACGTGATTAACGTTGTAGTTTATTATTAGTTAATATCATTGAATGACTTGTCACCTGACAGTATTCTCTTAGTTAAAGTAAAAACATGTCATGTCCCTTGACATTAATCCCTTAATTAACATAGAACATGGTCAATCTATTATTAGTAACACCACTCAATGACCTGTCACCTGACATTATCTTTTAGTTAACGGAAAATGTAATCAATGTTGTAGTCTATATTAGTTAATATCACTGAATGACTTGTCACCTAACATTAATCTCTTAGTTAATGGAAAACGTGATTAATGTTGTAGTTTATTATTAGTTAATATCACTGAATGACTTAACACCTGACAGTATTCTCTTAGTTAATGTAAAAACATGCCATGTCTCTTAACATTAATCCCTTATATGTTAACATAGAATATGGTCAATCTACTATTAGTTAACGCCACTCAATGACCTGTCACCTGACATTAATCTTTTAGTTAACGGAAAATATGATCAATGTTGTGATCTATATTAGTTAATATCACTAAATGACTTGTCACTTGACATTAATCTCTTAGTTAACGTAAAACCTAGTCATATTGTGATCTACTACTAGCTAACATCACTCAATGACCTGTCACTTGACATTGATCTCTTAGTTAATAGAAAACGTGATTAACGTTGTAGTTTATTATTAGTTAATATCATTGAATGACTTGTCACCTGACAGTATTCTCTTAGTTAAAGTAAAAATATGCCATGTCCCCTGACATTAATCCCTTAATTAACATAGAACATGGTCAATCTACTATTAGTAACACCAATCAATGACATGTCACCTGACATTGATCTTTTAGTTAACGGAAAATGTAATCAATGTTGTGGTCTATATTAGTTAATATCACTGAATGACCTATCACCTAATAGTAATGTAACGCCCTAACTTTAACCACTGGAGAAATTGTCCGCTTTGGATCAAGCCTGTTTCATCCCATACTAGATTGGCAAGACCTGTACGGTTAATCCTGGAGGTCACCCATCCTATGATTTCTGTCAAGCGAGTATGCTTAACTCTAGAGTTCTTCCAACTCTCCAGCCATTCCACCAAAAGGCACCTTTGATGATTAGTTACCTCGTTTTCGATATATGATCCGATTCATTCCTATGTCCCGCATTCCACTACCCTTAGTTAGTTTGCCATCCTAGAAGCTCACCAGAAACCCTCTCTACCCACCCTCTTAAGATCGCTTTACCAAGTCAGGATATCACAAGTAATCCCTTAATTAATATAAAACCTAGTCATATTGTGATCTACTATTAATTAACATTACTCAACGACTTGTCACTTGACATTATTCTCTTAGTTAACGGAAAAAGTGATTAATATTGTAGTTTATTATTAGTTAATATAACTGAATGACTTGTCACCTGACAGTATTCTCTTAGTTAACGTAAAAACATGCCATGTCTCTTAACATTAATCCCTTATAAGTTAACATAAAACATGGTCAATCTACTATTAGTTAACACCACTCAATGACCTATCACCTAACATTGATGATCTCTTAGTTAATGGAAAACGTGATCAATGTTGTGATATATTATTAGTTAATATCACTAAATGACCTATCATTTAACAGTAATCACTTAGTTAACATAAAACCTGATCATACTATGATCTACTATTAGTTAACATCACTCAATGACCTGTCACTTGACATTAATCTCTTAGTTAACGAAAAAAGTGATTAATGTTGTAATTTATTATTACTTAATATCACTGAATGACTTGTCACCTGACATTATTCTCTTAGTTAATGTAAAAACATGCCATGTCTCTTAACATTAATCCCTTATAAGTTAACATAGAATATGGTCAATCTACTATTAGTTAACGTCACTCAATGACGTGTCCCCTGACATTAATCTTTTAGCTAATGAAAAATGTGATCAATGTTGTGATCTATATTAGTTAATATCACTGAATGACTTGTCACCTGACATTAATCTCTTAGTTAACGTAAAACCTGGTCATATTGTGATCTACTACTGGCTAACATCACTCAATGACCTGTCACCTGACATTGATCTCTTAGTTAATAGAAAACGTGATTAACGTTGCAGGTTATTATTAGTTAACCTGAACATGCTCATATATCACAATAATCTCATCATAACACATGTTAATCATGTATGGTAGAGCTTAGAATAATCAAAATCTTCCATAAATAGTCTCATTTCTCATTCACCATTTCTTATTCAAAAATATTTTAAAATTAACACTTATTATTTTAAAATCACTTAACTTACAACTTGTAAAATCCACAAAATCAATTCATGTTTCAAGCAAAAACCTCTC